>JXSR01S030058.1:24972-39894 GCA_000969725.1 Ophiothrix spiculata | reverse complement strand
ATATGGATGGGTCCCTTTTTCTTAAATATTGGTATATACATGGGTGGTACTTCAAATTTCCCAGCGGCAAACCCCTACCAAAACCAAAATTGAGTACCCCCCCAGATACAAAATTACTTCCTCAGAAAAAACTGCACTGTTAATATTCTTCTTGTAGATACAGCCTTCTATTCTATTGATAAGAACCAATCTGCTTGACAAACAACAATCACCATAATTCAAACACACTACAAGTCATATAAGAGGATGGGAATAAACTGTCAAAATATAAACTTCCTCAAATCTTGTTTCACAACAAGCTATCAAATTTCATCACCATTCTACAGACTGTCCACGAATGATTTATACCTGGTTTTAAAAAATCAGAACAAATATTCAATCATATTTTTTCATAAAACCAACAACTTTTCTACAATAGTGGATAAGTCTTCTACATTTTCCATAAGTTTTATCAAAATATCATGCTTTATTGCTTTGTGCGATGAGGTAATTGAAAATCAACACAAATGTGGTTTTGTACAAATAATCATGCAGGTATAGTACTTTTAATATGCACACTTACCAATTTTTAAAGTTAATGAATACAACTTGACTAACTTCAGATCTTCTTTCCTTGCTTTTGCAGTTTTCTATGATCTACTAAAAGCTTTAACTTGCAGACTTCTGAATCTCTTCGAATAGTCTTAATCAGATATGGAGCAGGACACTGGCGGGCAAGTTGAGGAACAACAATTTTGTTGATTATGTCAACATACCACCGCGCGTCGAGGTCTCAGTCGACAAATACTGGTCCTGATATTAAGTTATTACCCATAATACCCATCAAAACTACTAACTTCCTGTTGTCATTAGAAATGGGAAATGTAAAGTTTCTAGGTGGATTTCCCTTAGGTGCGTAACATCTAACATGATTTGTATCTTTCATTATGTAAAGCTGTTCAAGCGTAACCGGACCAAAATCGTTATTTCTTTCTCCAGAAGATACTTCATATCCATCAGTCAGTCAATATTTCTTAAATTGTATTTTACGTTTCAACTTTGGAAAAGTAAAAGAAGGTTTCAGTGTAGTCAGTTTAATTAAAAGTGCAATAATTTCTCTGATTACAAATTGAAAAATATACCCTGTTTGGAAAAATCTCTATAACTTTTCACAGGAACATGCGATTTGAAAAATCCAAAATTCTATAGAAACTTAAAGACTTGTTTAACTTGAAAATCAACAAGATTTGACCAAAACCTTGCCCATTGGTCCACAAATAATTCAGATAGCCGGGTATAAATCATTCGTGGACACTCTGTATTTATCTACTTTCAGTCAAAATAATCAGATTTTTATCAATACAAAACATTTTTTTTTTAATTGTACCTTCTTCAAGTTCTTCAATGTGAATAAGTATTAAATCAATGTAAATGTACCCTTCTTTGCCCGGGCAGATTAGTACAGACAAAGGTTAAACATGAAGTTCATTTTTGCAGTTTTGGCTATGATTCCATATGGTATTGAAAACTCATGAATACTAAATTTGAATAAAGGAAGGACATGATACTAATCAAACAAACACAATTCTCATCACTTTTTCTCAAAAGGATGATTTAAATGCATATTTCCTTCTTTAGGAACTATAAGGTAGTGGTTTTTTTTTCATAACTTGAATTTCTATTTCCAAATGTGCTATTGACAATATAAACATGAAATATCAGTTTTAAGGAGAATACATTTATTCAGTGTTCTTCAGAAAATATTATCGTATAAGTAAAAACTTACTGAATTTTGAGAATTTATTTCTAGAAATACTACTATTGAATTATTATTTTGCAGCAAAGTATTAATCGAAAGCACAAATAATTGTCTTTTTAAAGACAATTATTTAATTTCTTATTATTCCTGTCAACAGAAACCTTAAAAGGTTTCTGTCGACAGGCCTTATGTCGACATGAATGTCGACATAAAGCATATCTCGACATGTCGACATTAAATCTCATTTGTCGACAAATCTTTCGTTTAATTGTCAAGTTATGGCTGTTTATTAGCAGTTGAGCTTTAACAAGTGTTCAAAGTGTTGCATTAATAATTTAATACTTATTAATTGCCTGTCATTTACAGCCGTTTTTAAAGTTATTACAATAGTTCACAACAAAGTTATAAAAAAATATCAATTTTATATCATCCATATTGTTTTTACGGTTATCCAAACAATTTCATTTTTCCCGCAAAAAAGAAACTCCTTGATGTCAACTTTACGTCGACACATATGTCAACGTCGACAAAAAAAATATTACAACATGTCGACATAAAAAAAAACGGTCTCGACAGAAACCTTAATTATCTTGCTATAAATACTCATGTTTAGCATTAAGTCCACCACCGCCGCTGCAGCCACCACCACCACAACCACCACCACCACCATCATCACCTCCTTCATCTTCTGATTCTGATCAATACCATACCAATTTCTCTGCTAGAATAATAACCTTAAAACATTAAAGTTTCCTCTGTTCCAATGTTATCAGTATAAATGAAGATAAAATGTAGTTAAGTGAAGACCGTCTCCATTTATTGATGACTATGTAAACTGACAGCCTAGCAGTTCAATATCTAGCATTTACCTAAGTGAAGAATGATATACTTAATTTAATGAGTGGATGAAACAGATGAGATAGAAGTAACTTAGAATAACAAGAAAGTCTTATTCTTTCAATAACTGACAGTTATCTTTAAATGTCGTCAAAACAATTATTAGTGGTCAAATGACTGATGTAAGATGCAGGAGTAGCTCATCAATAAAGGGACAAGCAACTTAAAGGGACTAGCCTAGATTCCACTTAGAATTAAAAACTTATGGAAATGCTCGAAATAAAGCTTAAAAGTGTAGTTAACTCCAAAAAGTACAAAAAAATATACACAGAAATTGCTCAAATTGAGAGAGAATTGATTTGCAATATATCATTCTGTGACGGTGGCGTGATTTTCCTGTGTTTTCGAAATCCTAAATTTGTACCTCAGATGGATTTTACAGATAAAAGATCAAACAAAGCTCCTGGAGATAATTTAATACATATCAAAAGAGAAACAATTTCATCAAAAATAATTTTTTTACCCATCACAGGTGTAAAAACAAGATCTTTTTAAGATCTGAAACTAGGAACACTGTTTTCACACTATTTTTTGCCACCGCTAGCAAAAATTAAAGTTGGGAAAGAATTGCAATTTTGTCCAATATTGCTCAAAATCATGGAAAACTACTGGTAAGTTATATTAATATAAAGATGTCCTATTGATACATGTAAAAATATGTAGGTAAAAAATTAGTGGGAAGAATTTAGGCCAGTCCCTTTAATTAAGCAAATCCACTGGCCCCTGTACAAATCACTATTGACAGCAATTCAAAAGCATACTTCAGGAAGAATCAAAGAACTGAGCATGGAAAGATTTTGTCTTCCTATACAGAATTGATTTAGAAGTGATAGTCTTTTCTGTGTTACAGCGCGTAAGTTCAGTTTCTGAGTGCATGCATGGCAATTCCTAATATCCACAATCCACGCTTTCTCGGAAGGGCGTGGAAGTTCCACACATGGATCATGTACATTGTACATAACTCTACATGCAGCTGTTTTCAAGTATTTTTTCTATTCTGTGTCAATATTAATTTTATTTCTCTACATAGTTGTCAATTTGATCTAGTTAATGATTGTAAAATGAGTAAGTATATGTACTGTCTTAAAGTTGTGTTCATTAATACAAAATAGTAAAGTAGAGCAGGACTGTAATTTATTACAACAAACGGAAGACTCCATATATTGTCATCCTATGAAAACTGAATTGAAGATGGTCCCATCCCAAACTCGTTCGACAGAGACAAAAGAATTGGCAATCACTGCTAGTAC
The DNA here is from genome assembly GCA_000969725.1 of Ophiothrix spiculata. Lineage (NCBI taxonomy): Eukaryota > Metazoa > Echinodermata > Ophiuroidea > Amphilepidida > Ophiotrichidae > Ophiothrix > Ophiothrix spiculata. The sequence continues at coordinate 36,009 of JXSR01S030058.1, read as the reverse complement.
CTTTTACTGTATTTTTGTATATGTGAAGATGACTGCACAATCATCATGCTAGTTGCATTTATAGGCCATCACGGACATAGACTCGTGGGTGGATTGTACAGACATGAACTTATTTTGATATCCATTTAAACAGTAATTGAAGTGTCATTGTATCCATTACTTAAGCATATCAAATTTTAAATCTAACAAACTTTGTTTTAAAAAAAATATATACTATTCATTATATCTAAATATATACTACCTGAGTGCTTGAATTATCAAACAACCAACTTCATTATAAGACAGAGAAATGGCTTATGCATGGAACAGTGTGTACCAACTTTAAAGTTTAACACATAGTTCAACTGCAAAAATCTTACTTTCTGCACAATAAATATCGGCAAAACACTGAAGAATTCTTCACTTGTATACAGAGAATATCATTTGTTATCGGACCAATTTAATCCCAGAATGTAAAGTGATTTTGCTTAAGGATAAAATAATGTATGACAGACAATGCACATCTGACTGTATGACCCAACATTTCTGTTGCAATCTTATTTTAGTTCAACAACATCATGTATAACCAAAACAAACGGCTCTAAGGAAAGTTACGTAAAGTCAATCTGCTCTGTATTCATCAGAAAATATCCACTGGCCAGTTTTCCTCATCATTGACAAAGCTGGGTTGCTACTTGTCGTAATTTAGTCAATTCAACGCAAGTTTGACCCAGTTTTGACTTGTTTTAGTTTGTGCAATCTAAGCACTTATGCATGTTTGATAAATAAACTGCCCTCCTCTCTGGACCCTTTGGCATTCTTTTATATACATTTTGTTTTGATGTACTGCTCAACACCAATATGATGCAATTGTTTATCTTAATACCATATATTTAAGAGGTAGCAAAGAGTCTAGTCTGGGACAAAGCTAACAGTCACAGAATGGCAGTGAATACAAACGACAATTCTCTTATGGCATCTTAACCCTGTCTGACTAAGAGCTTATATTGCCTTTCCCTGATTCAAAATGTTAAAATAACCTGCTTTAGGGAAATGGGAACTAAGTAAACTATGTAATGATCAAAACATATCTGCCGGCTTTGTGTAATATCCACACAGTTATTCTAGCTCCGGTAATCTACACAGCTGTGGGTTGCAAGCAATCCCATTGCCTCATTACACGAGTTGACCTAATTTACTGACATCCATTTGTTGAAATCTGCTCAATACTACACTGCACTGTCCCTCTACAATGTGGTAATTTGTAAATAAAGTCTTTGGCAAAGGAGATGTGATAAGACAAACACCCTGGTCACATAAGCCACAAGAAGCCATGACACAGGTGAATGCTTGCAATGCCTGGTCGGACGCCGGTGGTTATGGGACCATAACTGAAGAAATCGTATACAAGCCGCAAAGTTTTAACTCGGAATAAATTCTTGCGGCATGCTTCCGGCGTTTCTACATCTCACGGACACCGTCCAGACACCGGTTAGACACGGACACCTGTTGGACACGGACACCGGCTGGTGTCTGATTGGCGTCTGCTGAACACATCGTAACCTTGCCCCAAGGTTATGTGACCAAGGTATCCTCAGAATGAGTCTGCTTTGTCAGCTATCAATTACCTTTTTAACAATTACTTTTATGAAGTTATGGATAACTTCTCTTATTGAAATAAATATCATGAGTAGAAGCAATTGCATTATTTTCTTACATTAAAGATGTTGCATTTGGTATTTCAAACACAAACTGCTTCACCACTGTGCTACTAAAATTTTCATTAAAAGAAACATTTCAATCTACATTAGGCCTATTATACATTCTGGCCTTACACAATGTTTACAAAGCTGAAGAGTGGAGGTACTTTGAGATTTGAGTTTTTGCATTTTATTTTAACATGTTTCTGTTGTAGCCCTCAAGGCCACTTTCTATTAATTATTATGTGATTGGTAGTTTTGGTCTGTCATGCGATTGTTCAAACTCTTTGTTGTGCATGGGGGCTCACTATCGAAATAAGCTGGGGTTGAATGTGTCTTCCGGCAGCTAGAATATTAGCTGCTTTTGGTACCTAATGTTCCATTGCCTAATTTTGTAACAGAATAAATTGTATGTAAGATCTTAGTAATGACAATAAACCAAATAATAAGACAAATTCTTTCGGTTTGAGACATGCTATTGAAATAATTATTTTGGCAGACATTTGAAAAAAAAAAAGTTTTGGTAGGCTAATTTGACATAAAATTTTAACTAAAACTGGCTCTATGACACCATGTTTCCATACAACGCAATGTCCAGTGGAGGCAACAAATGATTCCCTGAAATCACAATTTGATATAATGCTGAATTCTGTTGCAATTTGATCCAACAAAATTATCTGGAATTTCAGCTGAATTTGTTATACCGATTAGTCCACGATGCGATGAGTGACAATAAGTCAGAGGTACAATGCTTATAGCTGGTTTTCATTAAAGGGGCATTGGACAAGTTCAGCATCATCCCCAAACTTTTCCCAAAACATTTTGAGATTTTTGTATCATTTGAAGTATTAGCGGTAATAATGACGGCATGCAAAGTTTCATTGTCAAATTCAAACCCTATATATCAAAATATTTATATATTCCCTTATTTTTAATTATCGTTGTCGACAACGATAAATACTGCCCTCTATAGCTGAATTTCTAGAAATGACCTTTTCAGGAGATTTAATGAAAATTCTGAATTTCTTTTGATTTTTCTGCAATTTATGATGTAAAAAGAATGTTTTACAAATAAATCTTTGGATCTTTCTAATTGTATGGCAGCAATAAATACGTTTAGAGAATAGCCTCATACCCAAAATCAACAAATAAAATGAATTTAATTTTCTGAATTTTTTGAAGGTTTTGATCAAAATTTTCCCGATATCTGGTTATTGACTGTTATTTTTCAACATTGGAAGTGTGATTCATCCACTAACAGAATTTCAAAATTTTGTCCAATGCCCCTTTAATATCAGTTATCCTAAAAAATTGCTCTATTTATTTATAACATCCAGCACATAGTCTTTGAATCTCTTATACATCAATTTATATTTAAACCTATCTTTCAAACAAATAAAACTATGGTCCTATATATAATTTCACTGGCAATTATTGCATACCCCCCCTAGTTCCACTACAAATCCTTATCTCCAAAAAATTGAAATGATCTTCTTGCAAGCTTGTCATACTGTTTTTAGCAAATTATTAAATACTTTCATCTCTGCAAACGACAAAACTTCCACTCCATCTATAGATTTGAATGGGTTCTTATAATTGAGGTAATGGGTTTTTATGAATACGGTTATAGGGTATTGGTTAAGGTCCAGTGCAGACTCCTCTATCGTATAGAATATTTTCCTTAGAATATTCTATGCTGACGACAAAATGACGTAGGTCATCGAATAAACCTGTGTGTTTTATTAGGTGACCTACGTCATTTTGTCGTCAGCATAGAATATTCTAAGCAAAATATTCTATATGATAGTGGAGTCTGCACCGGGCCTTAGTCACCTATGGTGGATTTTTTTTCCATTTGTTTATTTATCTAGAGATGTATTTCATGTTAAACTATCAATGGTCACAATAACCCTTGCAATCTTTCTCCTGGCTATGAATTCACAAATGGCCAGGGTTGTTGATTTTTTTCTTTTTATTATTTTTTTAAATCATAATTTAAATAATTGATTTTAATCCAAAAAAAATAATAAATTGATTAAAATCAAATCTTATAGTCTACAGAAACAGATTTGCAAAAGAGCTGCTGTTAAATAGATTGTACAAAAGATTCAAATAATCTTCATCATGCTGCGGCGGAACTCACAATTCAGATACGTATCCGAATTCGGATACTCCGTATCACAATTCTGATACCCATATCCAAATTTGGATTAAAAACAGCTGAAACGGGATATCAGCTGAAATCAATATTCAGCTTCGCCGCGCACCATACCGGTATGTATAGTAGTCAATAACATTATCATCATTTGTCATCTAAATTCTAAGAAAGTTTTGGCCAAATTATTTTGTCTCTGTGCTAAGGATCTATCAGGACATGTTCCGAGGCTGTCCCGCTGGAATTGCACAGATGGAAATGACATTTCCACAGATAGGGTCATTCAAAAAGTTCTACCTGTTGTATCATAACTTTTGTTCTTTTAAAGGTAGCTACTTGAAAATTGACACAAATATAGCTAAGAATGTCACCTACACATGGTGTAACAATCATATCAATATCTTCTCTATATTGATGTAGGTTACCTAAAAACCACAGCAAGGTTAGGGTACACCGGAAACGGTAAAATATCTAATGACATTTCACCTGAAATTATATGTGCAGCTTATGTTTAAAAAAACATCTGTAAACCTGAAACTTATGTAAATTACAGAATACATTTGATAGGAAAGTGTACCTAATAGTTCAACAAGTCATTTGTCACTGATAAAGTAACCTTGTTACATACAGAAATTACCCAGAATCCCAATATTTGAAAGGATGTCTTGTACCCTCTCAGGTTAACGAATATCAGCAAAGTGTGTTTCTCTGTAGCCTGACTTTTCTAAGTGCGTTTTCATGTAAAAGGTAATAGATAAAGCTACTACACCACATTTTTCAGTCAAAAACTTGAATTTGGTTGCCCTTGGTATCTACCATGAAAACATTTTAAAAATAAAGCTTCATAATGCCACCATTTTGTATCTTGTTTTATTAAGGTCAATTTCTTCGTAAACTGTGTCTTTGGTGATTTCAATATTATTGCTGGAGGGAATATTTGTTCCTATAATTGTTATGCTTGTGAAAGACCATTATTTGCAGTTTGGATCAGCTTTTTTAATCATCCCGCATAATTGTATGTTCATTCTTATGTTTTATAATTTTTTTACTTTATAGCAATACTACATGGCTATATTATGGTCTTTTTAATTCACTGTATTTGAGCCACTTTTAAAAATGTTGCACATATTTTGACTGTTTCCGGTGTAACGAAACCCTCTGTGGTTTTCATGACACCTACAGAAATCTAGATAAGATAATAATATGATTGTTGCACCATGTGTAGGTGACATTCTTAACTATATTTTTGCCAAATTTAAAGTAGCTACCTTTATTAGAACAACAGTTATGATACAACAGGCAGGTAGAACTTTTTGAATGATAGATTTATCATAGATGCAAGAAAGATGTTCTTCATGTACCTGTCAGCTTGCGCTATCGATTTGTTTCCTGCGCCACGACAGGCGTATCAGAATTCAGATACCCCTCCATATCCGAATTCGGATATGGGTATCACAATATGGATACAAAATGTACGTGGGTATCCGAATTCGGATACGTATCCGAATTGTGAGTTCCGCCGAACTGAAGTAATGTGACAATATCTTGAATTTGACTAAAGCAGTAACTTAAGGTTTGATAAATAACTTTATTGCATTAATATAAATGCTCTTACAATAAGCTTTTAGTATCACATACAAGAAAAAAAGAAAGGAAAAACCTAGCTGTCAATTATTACATGCAGAGGTTAGTTCGTGTAAAACTTGAGGGTGTATTATGACAATATGACCTTAAGACGATTTTTAGATTTCTCATCTTAATCTATTAATAGCTTAGTTGTACCATGGAAATAGTTTATCTACTATTTCCATAGTTGTACAAATAGCTATCATCAGATAAAAGATGAAATTAATATTATACTATACCTCATAAATATTTATTAGGAAACCACGAAAAAATTGATCAATTAAACCTGATGCGCATGATGATCTTTTTCCTTCTTCCCCGAAGAGCGCATAATGCCCACGCGGGGAAAAAATTGAAAAACTACCGCACCCTACTATCACACCCCGTACTTTTGGATGATTTAACAAATACAACATGGCTTTATTTCGAGAAGTATTGAAAATTCCTGATTCCTCGGTGTTGGATGTGTGTGACTACTTCGCTCCGCTTAGCGTCAGGAAGTAGTCACATGCATCCAAATATCTCATGATCGGTAATTTTCACTACTTCCCTCTATACCATGTTGTATTTGTATAATGCTGTCATTTTAACGAAATGACTTGGTGCAATATTAAATCAAATGTTTAACTGATAGATAGTTGGACAAATTCAGTGTTTTGGATTTTATATGCAAGAAACGCTTGGGTTATAATATGTGTCCCGCCGCGGCAAAAGGATGCAGTTGTCGACTCGTACATGTTGCTTATTGTAGCATATCTGATGTATACAACTAGTATACATATGATATGCTACAATGAGCTACATGTAGGAGACGACAACTGCATCCTTTTGCCGCGGCGGGACACATATTCTCAACAACGTACAATTTGAAACTACAAACTCTTTCATCTGATAATATGGGTCTTATCTATCCAAACATATGCAAAAATTACTGATCATTTTACACTTATCACAATAAAAGCATGTTATTGCTGTGTAACCTACATTAAATAAAACAGTAATTTGGTATGCCTACTCAACTTAAGTATTTTATTAGCTGAGAAAATGGTTCAAAAAGTCACAAATAGTGTGGGAGGCAAGTTTCAAGTTTCTGAGAGGTTAAATAATTTGATTTCCACTCTTAAATTTTGTACAAATTGTATTCTAACTCCATCCTCCCACTTTGTATATCTGATATCAAAACACGTCTGACCTTTTTAGCTCCTCACGGGAAGAGTGTTACATATTGTATATCGCATTACATAAAAGGCCAACTTGCTCTTAAGAAAAGGAAGTCTAAGGTTTCAGAGTTAAGTGAAATTTCATAGTGAGCAACAAGAATCAGATATAAGTTTATGCTAGTGGATGTCAACCATATCAAATCCATGACTAGGTAAATCCACAACAAAACTCTTAACTTTTCTTGGAAAGAAAAATCAAAAATCAATTTACAATATATAAACTGTTAGCTCATTTGGTTGATATTAAAAATCCTATATAATCCCATTGTTGGTAAGATCAAGTTGGTTCGCATGTGAATGGCAGAGTTTTAACTACTTTGGCTAAGGTTCGATCCCCTGACAGACTAGAATCATATGCAAATTTGGTTCTTGATCAACACATGTCCTTTTAGGCATTCAATAAACCACTTCAAATGATGTTCTGTATTTAAGGCTAGAAATGTCGAGTTTTTGCCTACTTGCACATGTCAGAATATCACAGTTTTTGGCATTACATACGGAATAGAGTCTTCAGTTTATACATGAACCTTAACGATTCCACATCAATGATAAATTAAAAAATGGTGTCAACAGACTACTTCAAAAAGTTGACGCCTTTTTTGCCGAAACCTCATAATTCAGACAATTCAATTGTTTACAAATTTAGACAGATTGTAGGCTTGATACTTCTTATTGAATTACAAATAATATTGTGTAAATATGTGGTGTTGATTTTGAATGATAATGTAATAAAAACGTATAAACACCAGTACTCCAAGATCTCCCAATTCTGTATTGCCTGTTTTTATGTTAGTTACGTATAAATTGAGAATTCCCTCAAAGTAAAAATTGCTATATTTTCATATAAACAAAGAAAAATACAGCATTGTAAAATATATACCGTATTGTTTCTATTAATCGCCCACCCCAAAAAATTTCAAAGAGAAGTGTTAAAATCATTCAATTTTGTAGCAGTTTCGTATACCATTAAGCTTTAACCAACGCCCACCCCAAAAAATTTCAAAGAGAAGTGTTAAAAAAATTCAATTTTGTAGCATTTTTGTATACCATTAAGCTTTAACCAACAATCGCAAGTAACAGGAAACGGTACCAATGAGCTCGCGATCCCGGAAATGTTGAAAAATTGTCAGTACTTCCAGGGGCCATATAACAGTAAGTTGCCGTAATTGTTAAGCTTACTTAGTGATTTTGTGCAAATTTTGATGTTGAAAATTGAGTTCTAATAATCGCCCACCCTTCAAGAAATGTCGCCGCCCATGGGCGTTTATTAGAAACAATACGGTATGTTTTATATTTCACTTCACGATCTCAAGGCTGCCTAGAAAGCTCAGAGGATATTACGTTGCTTTGTAATGCATGACTAACCGATGCTAAGAGTCATGGTTCGAGTCCCTGCAGTGGAAATGATTTCTCTTTACATGATTGAAAAATAGTTTGGATATACATTTTCCTGAGCAGATGAAGGGTATCTATCTACCTTGAATTCAAGAATTGACCAATTTGACATATTAAGAGAAATATATCTGCCACGGGTCAATTTTGCGAGGGTTTAATTTTCATGAATCATCATCTGACATGAATATAACACCCCGCAAATATAATCATTTTATATATAGGTTATGTAAGGAAGCTTAAAAACACTGACTCTACATGCGCAAAACATTGTTGATTGTCGCCTTTTCGAAAATAAATTCTACTTGCGAAAATATCCCCCTTTACAGTCACATTTATTTAACACTTTGTAACTAAACTGCAAGAAATCCAATTTGTCTCCAAATGTTTTATGGTGTTCCAGGTGACAATAGAAGAACCATTTCACAAGCCACTAAACCAAGATTGGGCATTATATAGTTCACATGGCAAATTTATAAAAAATTGCAAAAACGACTTTAATGCATTCACATGATGAATTATATGCCCACTCTGTCACCAGTCTGTCCTGGAACGCTCAGACGTAACATTTGTTTGTTACGGCTCACCGTAACATAATACACTCTCTGCCGAATTCATATGTTAACACTTTTTTAATACCTTATTGACGCGAAATGTGACGTTAGACGCAATATTTGTTAAAAAGATTGATACAGTGCCTTCCAATCATGCACTCGAGCATCACAAACCGAAATGGTCGGCTTTGAAGGTTGTGCTAACAAAAAATGATCAACAAAGTGGTCAGAATTCCATGTTAAATAAGACCACTTTTGGAGTGGATTTACCATGGAAAAAATCAATTTTAGGTAAGTTTTTCATTGTACATATATGCTTCATATTGTGATTTGCATATATATACGTAGTTAATTATCGGGTCTGTTTTTTTCAGGGTGGGTCTCTTTTTTGAAAATTGGAAGTTCCACAAGATAAGAGAAAATGGCGATTCGATTGTTACGGTCTAGCCGTAACATTCATCAATGTTACGGTCCAGCCGTAACATTTGATAATCTAACATTTCTAAGTGCTTGATCGATCGAATGGGTTAGGTAATTATAATAACAATACCGGGTTAGTGGTAGAACACGATGTTGAATAGGGATTATTTCTGCTTCGTATCTTGTTGGCTATAATCAATGATAATCATCTCAGACATTTGTTTGATACGCATTACCTGACCCTACGTGACCTTAAGCATGGGACGTCGCCATCGACAGGGTATGTAAATGTTACGGTAACAAACAAATGTTACAGCTGTACGTTCCGGGAAAGACTGGTCACCAACTTTCTCCCACTTTAAGGACATTCCACTTTTAGGACAAGCTAAACAAACCTGGATTTCAGAAACAAAACATTCACTAGTAAATATCATTTGTTTTTCATCATACTTGGAAGGATAATTGGTGATTAATGGGATATATCCATACTGCAGGAATATTCAAAACTAATGAAAAATACATTGGAAAGAAATGAAGAAAATAGTTTTTTGCAGTTGAAAAGTGACAAACTTTTAAATATAAGGCTGTAGTAGGGCTATTTCTACAGTCTTTCATCAGATATGACTTTGGTTTTGAAAACCGTGATTTGAAAAATAATAAAAAGCGTGGGTAGAAAATCACTGATTTTTACGCTGTGTCTCTGTAGTTCCCTTATTTCCAAGTTGTAAAACACCATCCATTCTCTAACATCAATGTACAACATTAGGACAAATGGTTTGAAAAGCCATGTTATGCAATCTTGGTTGAAAAAATCCATAGAGATTTTCAATACTATTTTTAACATTGGTTTCTGTTCAAATTGTATTTGAATACCATACTCCCACTTGGTAAATCTGATATCATCAATAGAATCAAATAGATAAAGATTTTTGACCTTTCTCCGTGGTTACGAGTCCCATTCATTGTATCAGCTTACATAAGAGGTGATATTGCTCTAAGAGCAAGGAAGTCTAGGATTACTAAGATAGGAGACATTTTATCAAACAGATGGCAAAAATGTAAGAAAATAATCCGGCGAAAATACTATGATGCTCCTAGCTATAGTAGATTTATTCTTTGGTCCTTTCAATATATGCTCTGGAGTTACATGTTATGTATATGTGACCCGTCATATCGAAAGGTACCTTAAAGGTGCAATTCATGATTTTGATGTGGTCTCTTTTCTAGCTAAATAAAAAGAAGAGTACAACATAAATATATACTGAAAATTTCACTTGATTCCGACTGTTCGTTTCCAAGTTACAAGCTTTTCAGCATTTTGAAAATCCCCATTGGCTACTGTGTTGTAATTACTGCCGGGGCCCCGACAATAATTAGAAAATGACACATTTTCTCACTTTTCTCAAAAATGCAAGCACATATGAAAGAATGGTTTGGGGATCGTAACATATACCAGTTGAAGATTCTTATAAGCTAAAAAACTCTTATTTGATAAGGGTGACCTTGTGGGTGAAAAGTGGATCATGAATTGCCCCTTTAAGGTCGGCATAGCCATAGTAAATTACGAGATACGGGTCATTGAAGCTGACCATAGTCTAAAATCACGTCCAAGGTCGAATTTCTAATTTCATCAGAAATGTTACCTTTGAAGTGTATTCTATCATATTAATCAGGTTCCAACATCCAAAACATGAGACAAATGTTTTAAAAACTGAGATAAAAACCCTTTCTCCATTCAAGTTTTACCAGTACAGAAACTTTAAACTCAGATTGGATTTTCTCAGAACTATAGTTTTCTGAATCAACCCGATGCCTTTACCAATTTGGCTGTAACTTTGCAATTGAACATCCAATAACCAATTTTAAGCAAGTTGTCACTTTAAAGCTTAAAATATAATCTTTAAGATGAGACTAAAAAATCAATGTTCTTTTTGAGACCCTTAAGATACCTGTCGATATATGACGGGTCACATATATATATTTGAGCAGGT
>JXSR01S030058.1:0-12756 GCA_000969725.1 Ophiothrix spiculata | reverse complement strand
TGGTGCGTACCATTCCTGGACAGTTGAAGTTCAGATAAACCGTGGTTTAGCTAAACACCTTTTTGGAATACGGGCCTTTATGTTTTTAAAAAAAATATCTGCAATGACAGCTTCCAGACACAACATATATTTGCATCTCAAATCATTGATTTTGTCACTTGTGCATCGTAAAATATTTAATTATGGAACAAATCCAAATTATTTCAGAGAAAAATAGGTGATGATGCTATCCAGACCAGTGAGTCGTGACTCATATGAAGATGTTCAGAATACAACCACCAGGAATTGACATGAACGAATGAGCATTTACATTTCCCTTAGTTCATCACAAATCACCCCAAGGAACCAACAAGCCAATCTATTTTATAATAGCCATGACTAAACTTACTTGAAAACACATAGTTACAAATCTCAAAAGTATACAAACTTGCAAAAAAGAATCGTCTATAACTAGATAGAGAAGAGAGGCGCCAAGCAACAAGACACAATTCCATGCACATTCTAAGGGCAAATGTTCACACTTTAGTATAAGATGTGTGACTACAGACACAATCATACAAATACCTATTTACGATTGCATGAAAAGGAATTCATTTGAAATTTGGATGAGTCTAGTTCAGTCCTTTCAAATCTCTCCACAATTGGGTAAACAGTCTGTAAGGGCTGGTTCAGATTCCACTCTCATATGGAATAATCAAAGCAACAATCTGTGTTTTAATTATTTACACCTATCCACCATTAGTACACTTTTGGATTAGAGCTGAAATTGATGGGGAAATATTGATATTAATAAAATATTTTTGTTTAGAATATTTTCTATTATGAAATAGTCTTTATTCGATCAATATGGCATCATCAACAGTCCAGACCAAACACTCAAACGAGAGTGACCTATATTGAGCTTGGATTCAACTACACATATCGCTCCAAAAAGCTCAGCTACACATATCGCTCAAAAAGTTTGAACCTTTCGCTCCAAAAGTTTGAACCTTTCCTGCACAAAATTGATGGCTAGAACACAAAATCAGTCTACACCAAAAGGGTCATGTAAGTAACTGTCACACTTCTTGCCATTTAGAAAAAGGTTGACCATTGCATTCATTAGCAGCACTGATGAAAATCGGTTGAAGTTTGATAAGTTCAAATTATAGAAATGTCAACAAATTTCAAAAATCAGTTGGTATGAAAAGCAATTCAGGAATTCAACTTTTGAGTCAACATCATGCAAGTTAGGGTACCCTGTTTACACTGAAAACTCAACTAAATCAGTAAAAACTTTTTGCCAAATTGTTATGTACTGTAAACCCAATATTTTCGCGCTCAGTAATTTTCGCACACAGCCAATTTTGGACCATTTTATTTTTGCGCACGTGAACATTGGCCGAGAATGGAATTTCCTTTGTAACAAGTACACAGTAATTTTTGCGGTGCATTTATTTTCGCGAAAATAAATGTAGCGCGAAAAATACCGCTTATACAGTAATTCATGACCTTATTTGTTTATATCTGACTATGCAAGGAGATGGTTTATACATGAAAAGGCCCTTTTCAAAAGGGTCACATATATATTGGCGTAGCCAGGGTGTGTGGAAGGAGCACGCGCAACAGGGGTCTACAACAAAAAAAAGTGGGATAAAGAAAAAAGAAATAAAAACAGTGGGAAAACAGCGAAAAAAGGTGCAGTAGTCCTAATTACTGCTACCGATACTAATACATTTGGCGACCTGTCCGATTTAGGCAGGGTGCCCCTAGCGGCCCCCTTGACCCATTGCCGTTTTGGACTAGGATTTATTGCGCACCCGGGGTACGCAATCCGGGCTACGTATATGCATTTATGTTCAAACTCAATCTACCTACACTCATTACCGATAGTATGTGACTCGCCACATAGATATAGGTACAACATTACGGCCTTTGACAAAATACATATTTTTGTATTAACTGAAAGAGTATTGATTCGGCTTTAAAATGAGACATAGTTTTTGAAAAATGACTATTTACTGTTGAAGTTATGACTAAAGAGTACACATTTTTCCTTTTATTTTCCTTATAACTTACAAATTTAATTTGCTTGTATCTCAAAACATGCTAAGCCGCAATGTTGTACCTTCCGTTGTGTCATTTTACATATTATCATTACTATTTATAAAAGTATCCCATCATGAATTTCCCAATATTTATGGGATGCTCTAGTTCATCATCAAGGCTTTCCAACTGGGATGCCTTTTTTACACTACCTCCAGACCAGAGGAGGTTTTCAGAATATCCCACAATGCATTATTCTGATATACTTAGATATAATAGGCAATAATGGTTTTCTGGACAAGGGGCTATTAGGAATTTGAGAATTCCATTGAATAGTACTCATTCATATCTTTCCAGGGATGTGTTTCTTTTAATAGCCCAGTGTTTACCCACATTGCTGACACCTCAAAAACGTCAGAAACCTGTACAGAAGTATAAGAGTTGAATTGGATTTGCAGGATATTGTACAATGTTGCATTGCATCGTGGGATATTGTGAAAACCTCCTCTGCCTCCAGACAATCTCAAGTTAATGCAATTACACACTCGTAATGAACGATGTAATTTGATTTGTGCTTTTAATTACGTCTGTGTAGTAATTTAGTATCCTATCCATCTACCTTCGGGGTTTTCTTCACAAAACTGTACAGTTAGAATGTGCTTTTTATCATTCTTTTACTTACTAAACATGGAAATTATCTTATTTTAGTACACACATTCTAGCTACCATATCAATGTTAATAAGCTAAAATTCTAAAAAAAAAAACAAGCTTGAATGAATACACTAAGTGAGTGAACCTATGTACTTTCATAATGACATGATTGCAGCTGTTTTCTAAATGTGAAATTTATGCAAATAAATTGGTGAAATGATGATAATGCAACTTCTTTTATTCAAAAAATACTAAATTATTAAAATCATAAATGAGTGAAACAACATTTTCTGTAAGGATCAAACCATACGCTACTGGACCAATCTCTACAAATACATCCTGGTTCAAGACCTTAATATGTGAAAGTAAAACGTACACTGCAGAGCACACATTATATTTACTGCATGATAATATTATATCAAAATAAATTAATATAATGATAATAATCAGGTTTTTGTATAACGATCAAGATCAATCTGCTCATGATTTACTGCAGGTAGATCGTCACAATTGTTTCACTTCATAATAGCTGTTTGACCTCCTTTTCAAAAGCACATGATCTTATCTGACGTTGATGCAGCTCCCCATAACCTGGGTGGAGCAGATTATGATGGACTAATTTAGTGTAAGTTTTAAAGCTGGAGAAGACTAGAGTACTAAAAAAAAAAAACATTGAGCAAGCATGGAAACCAAATGCAAATCAGCAATTAATTGACTTCTAGAAACTCAAAACCTTAATGGGCAAGGTGTCCTCTGCATGGAATGGGATTTTGAGAAATATTGTTGCAGCCAAAACAACATGGTAATCAATCATCAGCATATTTTTCTCACTGCAACCAGGATGACTTGAGCAATTGTTTGGCGTAACATAGAAAGAAAAGTAGGGAAGGTAGGTCGGATTTTTTTAAAAGTTTATGTTTCACATACAAGAACACAAAATATAAGACACAGATACAAAAACATCTTCACTTTTTCTGTAACACATCTCATTTTGAATGTCTCAGGCCCCCATGAATCGATTCCCATCAAATTTGTGATTTGGAGGTTTTTTACCATGCTCAAAAAAAAAATATTAAGCAGGCATGAGAATGGCCTTTAATAAAAAAACTGAAAGTGGTGAGAAAAAACTGAAAAAGTGCGTAAAATTAGGCAAAAACGCTCCAAAATAGGCTGAAAATAAATAAAAACACGTAAATTTTGGCAACCAAAAAAAAAATGAATTCCTTTTAAAAACTGAAAATTCTCATTCCTGATTAATGGTCGGTGGTAAAAATAGGGTCGGTCAGGTTACGCCAATCAAACAAAAGGTTGCTATGACATTGCAACAACGGTCAGCAAGACGGACATTCTGACACCCAAATAAATTTCAGCCAAGATAAAGTTACATAAGATAACAATGTCATGAAACGGATAACGGAACATGCCTGAGCATAAATTCACCCATCCAATTGCTCAAACAAGGATCACATCCTTCAACCTTACACATATTGCGCATCAATAATATTTGATAAATTACAAGATGAGCAAACAAAACACAGAGAATGACACACTGATGTGCAAACATCAAAACACATGGCCAATGATAGCTAAATGTCATGGAGCAAAACCTTGTCCTTCTATCACCACAATAGAGTGTCATCTGGGTTTAGGATCACTATCTGGGTTTAAAGGTACAATTCATGATTCTGATTTGCTTAAAATGCCACCTCTTTTCTATAGAGATAAAAAGAAGGATATAAAATAGATACAAGCTGAAAATTTCACTTGATTCCAATTATTCATTTTCTAGTTATAGGCTGTATATTATTTTCAAAATCTCCATAGGCTACTAGATGTTGTAATTGCTGTTGGGGCTTTGACAGTAATTAGAAATTGACTCAATTTCTCATTTTTATCTAGAATGCAAACAAATTTGCATGTGGTTTTAGATATGTAAGAAACGTATATCAGTTAAAGATACCTTTTTAAATTTATGAATTTTGATACAGGTGACCTTGGGGATGAAATGTGGATCATAAATTTCCCCTTTAATTGTTCTGTTCTCAAGTACATTTGCACATCAATAATATTTGATAAAATACAAGATGAGCAAACAAAACACAAAATGACACACTGATGTGCAAACATCAAAACATAACACATGGTCAATGATAGCTAAATGTCATGAACTTTAAAGGTGCATTTACACTGTTACGACTTGTCCTTGACGGGTAACGGCCTCAAAAATCACCTAATTGTGGACGACAAGAGGTATACTCGACGAAGCCCAATTGTAAACGATGCCACCAGATGGCTTGCAACGACCTTTGATGACGTTAAGGAACGGAGGCTGACTACATGTCACAGCAACAATAATGTGTCTTGGTGACTGGCATCAAAGCCTGCATTTGTGCTGATGGTACAGTCCACTTGACAATGACTACCAACGAAATTGTGACGACCTCTAAATGACTACTACAAACGGCATGGAAACATCAGAAAACTGAGTGTTGCAGGTGACAACGATATCTGAACGACATCACAAATATTTTTTTGTCATAACAAAATGTTAAAAACTTGCAACTGAATGCGACTGAATCTGACGTTAACTATCTATAACTAGCGGACAATTACATATTGTAATCCGCAGGTCTCCATTACCCCTTAGTTGTCAAAGTGTAAACGCACCTTTAAATAACAAAACCCAGTCCAATAATTCCCCCATCAGAGCATCATCTAGGATTAGGATCTTTTTTACTGACAGCAATTCTGAACAAAATATCAGCTCAAAGTCACACTAGTATGTTTGGGGGAAAAGTTTGGTCATGATATTGAGCTTCTGTAATTCAAATCCATGGGATACACATTTTGTATTTCACAAAACAAGGCATAATCCAGAGATGTTGTGTTCTATTAAGATAAGTGACCAAAATAAGCAACTGGACAGAAAAGAAATATGACCATAAATTGCAAAGTATTAGAGGCAGAATATTTTTGGAACTCAGTTCACATATAATTTCAATTTTATGTAGAGCATATTGCAGGTCATTCAGCACCCCAAGTATGTCGGATGCCCCCCCCCCCCCCACACACACACTCGAAATTTGAGAGTGACAGTGGTGTGCAGCAATCCCTCAGAAGAAGAAGTCTTTTGGAGAAAGGCTAAATAAAGAAAAAAGGGGTCTTTCAGTGAGGAGCTTTCGAAAAAGGGGGTCATTCGGCAAGGACAATAAAATTAGTGGTCTTTCTGTGAAAACCTCATTGACATTGCATTGAAAAAAGGAATCAGTCATTCAGTAAGGCGCTCAAATTTATCACAAAATGGTAGGGCTTTCGGTGAGGTGTTTGTTGAACAACAATAAAACCCATGAAATGATAACCCTTCAAAGGGCATAAAAACCTATTCTGTATGATCTGGAGGTGTTAACACTCACATAGAGCCAAAATCATGAGAAAATTCATGGTAAAACTCACTTTTGAACATCATCAGGTTGTACGATTCTGCAGAAAAATGGCGGTCACTCGGTGAGAGCGTTTCCGAAAAATGTATTTAAAGAAAACAAGGGTCATTCAGAGAGGGTATTTTCTTCGGAAAATGGTAGTCTTTCACACATATTTTGTTAGTGCTTTGAAAAAATTTAATAAAAAATATGGTCATCCACATACTTTTTGAGATACTAAGCAAAATTAAAGCAAAAACTTGGCATTTTTAGCAATGACAAATATCTTAAGCATTGTGCGCTTGAGCCTTGTGCACAAACGCAGGCTGTCAGGAGTACTGCGCATGGTCTTATGCTTGAATATAAGAATAACATACATTTTAGATTGTGTTTGTTTAATTAAAGAGCATGATACAGTATGCCATAAGATATGCTAAAAGCCCAGGAGAAAACCTTTGAAATTGTGTCCAACACACCTGATATCAGCTCACACGTGTCCAATACCCCTTTCTATGCCAAGCAGCCATAAATTAGAAATTAATTACAGGTACACAATTTTTGGGACACAATCCTAAAATGGGAGAAGAAAATATCAAAAGTTAAACTCATTCTTTTAAAGAGTAGAAAACACACAACTTTTTATCACAAGCTCTATATTTAAAATAGTGCTACAGGAAATAAAATGATGTTCCAGATATGTCCATTTGATTATTATCAAATAAAGTAAGCATTGTGCATTATATTGAAAACACTTACATTATTTGAACACATTTTCTTTACATATAATCTCAATTTTACATCAGCACATCGTAGTGCATTCAACACCTCACGAATGTCGGATGCAGTGGGCGACCAGTATCTGATGTGCATCAAACAATCCTTTTAATAAATGGGAGACCTATATGAAACTCATCTTAATCAACGCAATAGTTTCATTAGACACGTTCCAGTACAATGCGGCATTTTCTTTAATGCATTTTGTCATTCTTCAACTACATTGCATTTGAAAGCCTTCAAAGTAAGAACAATTGAAGGGGTAGGCGCAATATAGTGCTAACCCACACCTTTTTTTCGACCACCTTTGTTCTGGTTTGAAACAGACGCATTTAAAACAAGTTATTACATCATTTTTCAATTAATTTTGGGCAAAACACCTCTAGTTGAATTTAATTATCACGAAAATGTATACTATTTTCAGTAATATCATTGTATTGCTAAGATTTAGTCTTTCAAAAGTCTAAGGGTGGCTTAAAAATCAGACATTTTGGCTTAGCACTATATTGCCCCTAAATTTTATTCAGCGCCATAGATCGTTTAGAAACACTGGATTTTTTCTGGAATCACTGAATTCATAATCCTTGCATCAAGTACTCTTAGATCTAGTATTTTTAAAAAGAAAAAACTTTGGCATCTAGTGTTTCTAAGAACTTAGAAATTGTAATGTGCAAGATCTCGGGGCATTATAGTGCTATTAAGCCCTCAATTTTACAAGTGACTGCCTGTTTTATTGAAATCACATGGGACTCCAAAATTTGTCAAGATATTTTTTATTCATCCATGTTCTTGATCATAATAAACTTTCCGAAAACTATTTTTCATCTTTATAGTCAGAAAATCATTCAAATCAAAACCAGTAACTTGTGCAAAATGAGGGTTAGCACTATATTGCACCTACCCCTTCAATTATATAACTGTATATAAAACCTAAACGTGTGCTAAACCACATTTTGAAACAGTATAAGAATGCTTGAATACATATTGATCACAGCAGCAGGGGAGATGCCCCCCTCCCCCACAAGCCTCCCTTGGAATCTCCCCTGCTACGCCTACTGTGATCAATATGCCAAGGGAGGCATGGGGCATTTGCTGTCACCTCCCCCTCCCCCACAAGCCTCCCCCAAATTGCCCTCCCTTTCAGTCACTGAAACAAATTTCACATTGAGTTTGACTTTGTCTTTGATAATTCAAATGTAAAATTTAAAAACAAATGCATGCCTCACATGAATTTCATGATTGTATGTCAAGTTTCAGTCAAGATTGACAATTTTGTGTGAATTTGAAGATTTTTAACAATTCTTAGATGAAATTAGCATATTTGATGGAATTTTGTGCATGCTAGGAGAGCATTAGAAAAAATCCCATAATTTTTCCTCCATCTTTTTTTGCTCCAAAACTTGTTGCCTCCAGATGTTTCCTTTTTCCCCTATTTGACCCCCCTCCCCCACCTTTTTAAAATCCTAGTGCCAACACTGCACAACAGACAAAAGCATGTGTCAAAAGTTGGTCTATCAAATATCATGGCTTTGTTACATATTACCTTCAAAATTGGTGAAAAACATATTTTTGCTAAAACTGCTTTTAGTTTTGGGGTAAGTAAGAGACTTATGTCCACAAACATTTAGTGGTTCATTCAGCAATTCATACATGTATCACCTTTAAAGCAAAGTGAACTCAGTTTTAGGACCATTCCAATGTTAATTTAGTTATTGAAGTAAATTATTAGACTAGACAATAGGATCAGGCCTACTTGTGAAAAAGAATTTTAATTGGTCTGAAAAAATTCCATAATACTAAGGCAATAGATGGATGGCACCTTCAGCATTTGCGTAATACAGTGACAAGTAGATGCAGTAGGTACAGTCCCAGGGAACAAATTTGTAGTTTGTAAATTTTCTTGTTGCTGTGAACCACAGATTAGGGGATATCTACGGAGTGCATTGTTGCTTATGCTAGATTTTGATACTAATCAATCCTTATGACTATTGTTCACTTAAGCATTTTATAAAAAAGTATAAAAAAAGTTTTTAAAAAAAGCACCAGTACATGATGCAGGCAATTAGAGTGACCATGAGATATAAATAGGGCTACTATGAAGTGTTATTTGTGATAAGTAGTCTTAATCAATGTGCGCAATTCAGAACAAGAAATTTGATGCAAAAACATGTGAAATAATTGGTGAACAATGTGACGTGTACATGACGTAGGCAATTACAATGACTATTATATATAGGGTACTTCTTTAAGTATCATCATTGTCACTAATTGATAAACCTTAATCAATGTGAGATTTAGCACTTTAAAAATCAATTTAATTGGTTTTGAATACAAAAATAACCCATAAAATTGTAAAACAATAAATAGTGCATTTTTATTTTTAATGCAATGTAGTCACCAGCGAAATAAGTGACAAACAACACGTAAGCACCGTATACGTGACATAATTGAAGCAAGAAATGGCAAACAATGCGAAAGCACAACATGATAGACTCACAGTTGCACATGCACCAAATACAACATCCAAAGTCAAACAATGCTTCAATTGGAATGAACAGGTATTTGATTAAATTGATGATGTTACAATCTGTTACAGCATTTTCTAAGCTTTAAAATGACACTTTACTTAAACATGTTAAATCTAATCAAAGACACCTTACTTGTTGAAATTGATCAAGGCAATCAAATTTTACAACAAAAAATTTGCTGGAAATTCTTATTATTTTTATTTTTTTTGCTGCCTATTTTCATCAGTTTCTCGAAAAAGTGTTCTGTTGCAAAGTCCCCCTTTTCGGGGTGAGTCAACACAAATATGGTATCTTTGTCGGTATGCATCAATCTGCATCCATCCGACTGCTGGTCTATACCCCCATAGTGCATAAGGAATAGTGCCTGAGAAAGACTTTGTGCTGAGGCCAACAAAAAAAATATGTTTGCTTGTCCTCGTCCGACCGACCGTTTCCCATGCTGTGACCGTATAACTTTTTTTTTTCAAAAAGTTTTTTTTTCCAAATTTTCATAAAAATCGCGAAATTCCGAAGACGAATGC
The DNA here is from genome assembly GCA_000969725.1 of Ophiothrix spiculata. NCBI lineage: Eukaryota > Metazoa > Echinodermata > Ophiuroidea > Amphilepidida > Ophiotrichidae > Ophiothrix > Ophiothrix spiculata. The sequence goes on along the minus strand of JXSR01S030058.1, from coordinate 2,837 downwards.
AAGTCCCAGGTATGACGTCACAAATTCATATTCATAATTTAATACCAGGTCTACCGATTGTGAACATAAACATGGAGGAAATCGGAAGGCCATAAATTTAGCGTAGTTTTTGGTACTTTTCTGCATATTTAAATGGATGATCGAGCATTTCTATTGCATTTAAACATCAAATGGAACACACAATCTAATTTAAATTGCAAAGATTGTACAGATATTTATAAGGCCTTTTGAGAAAAAGGCAATTTTAGTCAGGCAAGTGAAACTGGGTTGACGAATTTTGCACCGGATTTTGCATTCGGAGGCAAATTTTAGTGTACTTTTTTTGCTACTTTTCAACATTTTAATGGATGAGCAAGTATTTCTATTGTATCTAAACATAAAACGGAACCCAGAAACTTATGTAAAGTGAAAAATGTTCTTTGATTTTCATTTGGGTTTTTGAGATAAAAGCAATTTTACCTGGGAAAATAAGATATATAAAATTAAAAAATTAAAAAAAAAAAACCTTTTTCCGACCCTGCCTCGAGAAAGGTATCTATGGACAAGCAAACAATTATTTTTTTTGGCCTGATGGAATGCATATTGACCAACTCTGAAGGCACCATCATTATATCACTCAATACATAAGTAACTATTTCCAGTTAGTGCTTATAAAAAAAACCTTAGCCTTTAAATAGAGAGACTAGCCTAGATTCCACGTAGAATAAAAAAAACTTATAGAAACGTTCCAAATAAAGTCTAAAAGTGTAGTATCGGTAAAATCCACAAAAGTACAAAAATTTACACAGAAATTACCCAAAATTGAGAGAGAATTAATTTGCAAAATATCATTTTGTGATGGTGGTATAACTATCCAGTGTTTTCTAAATCCTAAATTTGTACCTCAGATGGATTTACCAGATAAAAGATCAAACAAAGCTCCTAGAGATAATTTAATACAAATTAAAAGAGACTTTCATCAAAAATGTGTTTGCCCATCACAGGTGTAGAAACAAGATATTTATCAGATTTGAAACTAGAAACACTGTTTTCACACTGTTTTTTGCCTCCGGAGAAAAAATCAAAGTTGGTTAAAAATTGTAATTTTCTTCAATATTCCTCAAAATCACGGAAACCTACTTGTGGGTTGTATTACTATAAACATTTTCTATCCATTCATGTAAATAATATGTAGGTAGAAAAGTAGTGGGAACAATCTAGACAAATCCTTTAAGTAGGTGATATAATAGTGCAAAATTTTCCGAAAAAACACTAAGCACAGAAACAAACTTATGAATCAGGAAATGCTTGCCGAAAAAGTTTTTAACTCTCGCTTGAAGTACAACAAAATTTGAGGATTTGCGGAGACTGTTTGGAAGAAAATACCAAACAGTCACAGCAGCAAATGTGATAGAACCTTTAACACCTTCAAATTTTTAGATATTTTGCAGGGTTAAGCATTGTGAGGATTAATCTTTCCAACTCAATATCTTCAATGTCCTAATTTTATATTCGCTGACAAAGTGTGACATCAAAATCAATAGTTGCCAAGTGACTGGTTCACGCTTATTGCAATTTGAACCACGATCAAAATGATCACAACATATACTCAATGGGTAGCTAACTGAGCGTGAACAAAGCGTGAACCAGGATATGACGTTTTCACTTTGTCAGCGAATAACCCAGGTGTGGGGGCAGGGATTTTTGTTAAGAGGGACCATCAACACATGAGGTTCAAAAGGTCCCCCAAAATTGTTTTGCTGTAGCTTTTTAAAAAAAGGTCCACAAGTGCAAAGATGACTACAAGATACCTAATTTCTAATTTTTCAACAACTATTTGATAAAAAGTAATATTTGCAATGATTTGTTACAGCCATTTCTACCAATTTTGTTTTTCTCTCCTCTTTTCTTTTGCTTTTTTCTCTTTCCTATTTTTCCTTTTATTCATTTTTCTGGATATTCCTGGTGGGGAGCAACTGCTTCCTTGCTCCCCCACCCATCCCGTGGGACTGCCCTTGGTTCAACCTGTTTGCATTAGGCCTGTCGCATTTGATTTTTAGTTTCATGTTTCCGCCCGCCCCAAATATCCAAAATTCCCAAGTAATTCATTATTTGAGATGGTTTCATTATTTTTTAATATTTTGTAAGACAAAAGGCAAAGTATTTATGGCTCAAAATAACAGGCATCTCCCAAATATTGATATAAAACAGTTTCCATGGGGTTGATGTATGGCACATGAGTAATAATAAAAATATTGGCATTAAATACTCAAAACAGCTGATGCTGGTTTTGTCCATATGGCAAATAATTTTTGACATTTTATTGCCCAAAATTGAAAATTGAAAATGGAAAAAATGCAGTGCATAATGTTTCTGTGCATAGACAAACACAAAAAATACTGGTACCTGATTTACTGTACTGTATAGATGCTATGTCAATTGAATTATCTCACACATTTGGATCCTACAAAAATAATGAATAATGAAAAGTGACCGCCCCTCTATTTTAAAGCTGCAACAGGAAACTAGAAATCAAGTGCGAAGGGCCTTAAGTCAACTCATTCCTCTTGGGTCATCTAATTATGCAAAAATGCATGCTCATGCATCATTTTGTTTCGATGTATCATGTATACTTTAGGAAGATTAAAAGTATTCATTGTGATCGTTTGAATACCACACTAATATTATTTGGTGACCAATTAATATTTTATCAAGTCTGCAATCTTATGGGGACACTAGTCACCAACTGGTCAAAAAAATTGTTTCACACCAGCAATTGTGTCAAAATGCGTCTGTTTTGTTTTAACAGAACATATCATTTAATGTTTAGTCCAGAGACCTACAAAAGTATACATTTT
>JXSR01S030057.1:14364-24415 GCA_000969725.1 Ophiothrix spiculata | reverse complement strand
TCTATGCTATTTTGGCGAGTTTACAGGCTTTTTAAACTAAGGTATCCGATCTCATGAATATTCATACGCATGTAAAAACCGGCATTTCCTGTCAGTTTTCATGCATAAATAAAAATAAAATAAGCGATATTTCAGCGACCTGACTTCTGGCTGTGTTTCTCCAAGGAAAACTTAACGGGTCTTCCTATTTATTTGACGCTTGTGTACAATTAGGACACTAATGTGTATTCCATTAAAATGTTCAAGTTGCATGAATGACGTCAGATGTGTCTGCCTCTAGCGTAGTTGTGCAATAATGTAAAATGTTAATGTACAGCAAAGGATCACTTGGTTATTTGATTTACTCATCATAAAAACACACATAGAAGTTATGGTAATTATGGAGAATGAAATTAGCACATTTTATAAAAATGAACCAAGTCTTATTTATGTAAGGGTATTCAAAAATTACGTCATTTTGAATACAAGAGGGTCAGTTCAAATCTTGATGCATAACAGCATAAGCTTTTTTTGTGATAGAATTTGTAATTCTGGAATTTAAAACCGATAAACTTTAATTTGGTTTAAACTAAAACCAGCTGAAGCTAAAATGCATAAAAACGTGGGAGGAACTCAGTGCTTAAACACATCAGAACAAAAATTAAAAAACTCTCCAAGCTTAAGAGCAATAACGCAATTTATTGGCATCTCCTTACCTATAAAGGTATTATTCAAGCCCGGGGAACCGCTCGGATACTAAAGTGGTACTCATGCTCGTCAGAGCGCCTCAAAAGTAGAACTTTTTTGGCGTAATCGTTGAATGAAGAATACACCCCTAAGTGGCGCAAGATGATGTTAATCACACCAAAGGCGTAACGGTGTACGATTGTAATAACTTTTTCTTACAAATTAGATATTATTATTATGATTTTGATCATTTAGATGAAGTCATGCGTATTTTCTGTTGTTTTTATCAATTTTATACAGAACATGTACAGCACGATACTCAATTGAGTGACTGAAAGTGAAAAGCGAACCTAAATGGTGGAGGTAGCTTGAATTTACAACCCTAAATGGCGTAAATTGTGTTGAAAATTGTGTCTGCCCCTTTGTCCTAAAATGTAGACGCCATGCACTGGTGGGTCAAAATCAGAACCTTTTACACCATTTTTTATGACGAGCATGAGTACCAATTGCCATCCAGAGCGCTCCCCCCGGGGATTCAAGCCAGGATTTGAAACGCCGCCTCAACAGAAAGAGAATGGGTAGCTTAGATGTGTTACACAAACAACCCACTTTAAATACACTTTGTTTTACGGTACTTGATTTTGTAGTAGTTGTTTTACTATTTCTTACAATTATATTTCTTCTGAAACAAAGTAATAATTAAATTGAAGACATTTGATACTTTCTTTAATTGTTTAGTCGACTTTGCAAAAAAACATTCCACATAAACTTTTATATTATAAAGCCTCTTGGGGGATTTAAGGGAATTAAGTTGATTTGTAACATAATCGTTTCTGAAGAGCATTTATCTCTAACATTTTTATGAGTGTGTTTTTATGAGCTTCAGGATTTTTTTTATTCATTCTCAACGAGCAATTTTTGCCTACAGTGCTTTTTTCGTTGAAGTGAATAAGTTTGTTTTCAGAAGGTGATTGACCTGTAATTATAACCAACAAACCAGCAAATCAACAAGCAAAGTTTAACTGTTTTGATCGAAGAAGAAGAAATTTACTTTTCGACTCTCGTTTGTTTGATTGACTTTTTGATAGCAGGTTGCAACTTGTGTTAGAGTAAAATGCAATATTATTTTACTCTAAAAGTCTTAATAGAATAACAATATATTTCATATGTATTTTTTGTATCTAAAAGTGAACAGTTATCGTGAAAATCCTTCAACCTGTTGGATGTAATTTTCCCGGGGGCACTCAAATATAATGATGCAGGCATAGCGTGACCAGAAAAAGGTGAATTAGTTTTGGGTGTTTTTTTTTGGACTGAAGGGTGTATCAGGTGACATCGTTTAGGGTATAAAAACAGCAATTTAGGGCAATTTTTAAGAAATAGGGTACTTTTTCAAACCCAAGTGTGAAAACAGTATCGTTAAAATCCCGATTTAGGATGTGAATAGGGAAAAAAAGTGTATTTTGGCTTCAGAACCCTCCACCCTTTAGGGGGTGTTTTGAAACTGTGGTCACGCTATGCCTGCAACATTATACTTGAGTGTCCCCCGGGGGTAATTTTACTTTCCACTTCAAACGCGTATGTTGTCACAGGTTAAAAAACACATTCAACACTTACATATAAACAAAATAAGCAACGGTTTGTTTTGTTTCGTTTTTCAGGTAATGATTTATTGCTTTTAACTGCTAAAGAACATTTTCTTGGCATTGTCAAAATCATTTACAAGTTCTATCCTTTTTTTACTTTGTTTTCGCCAAAACGTACTTTTCTGAGACGTTTCGTTATATAAGTGTTTTCTTCTTGTGTTCGGCCAGGTGATCGACCTGAGTGCAACCTGATTTCTTCAGTAAACTAATCCAATGACAATTGCTTTTGAAGATTAAAAAGGCAGTAATTTATTTTTGAAATACCAAATTTACTTTATGTAATCGTTTATAATATTCCAATAAGTAGACCTTTCAACAATTCACTGAAAGATAATGATCCATCTGATCTTTTGCCAATCTCCTGTGCATTATTGTCGGTAGTGAAATGATGTTGTCAAGAGTATCTTCAGTTTATTTTGCCACTAACATTGACATTTTTTGACATTCAATTATTTATTATACATATATAGAGGCTAGTTAAGATTCATATATTCATAAAAAAAGCCCACTGGAAAAGGCTATAGCCCGGTTAGCTTATATGCGAACAAGTGTACACACCATTTTTTATTTACTATTAAAAGAATAACATATTGTATTCCTGTGTTGGTTTGTTTGTTTGTTTAATTGCTTGCTTGTTTTTTGTTTACTTGTGTGTTTTATGTTTGTTTTGGATGTGAATAGTTATCGTGAAAATCCTTTAAACTGTTTAATGTACTGGTAAATGTACTTTCCACTTCAATTGTGTAGGCCTATGGTGTATTCATCACATGTAAAAGGAAATAAAAACATTCGTTATAAATTAATAAGTAACAGTTAGTTTTGTTTTAAAGTATTGTTTTATTTCTATAAACTGCTAAAGAACATTTTGTTGGCATTGTCAACAACGTTTTCAGATTCAATCCTTTTCCAGTCTCTTTTCTTCTTTTCACCAAAACGTGCTTTTCTGAAACGTTTCTTTTATGTAAGTGTTTTGCCTTGTTTTCCATGTCCGTCCAGGTGCTCGACCTGAGTGCAACCTGATTTCTTCAGCAACCTAATTTAGAGCAATGCGGACACTTTCATAGTATCTAATAAGTTGGTTGACCTTTCAATAATTCAGTGAAAGATAAGGATCCAATAATATTGATCTACTCCCGCATTATTATCAGTATAGTGAAATGACACAAACAATACTGACTGATATATATATTCCTTGTTAATATAATTGTCATTGTATTCCGGTGTCAGGTTTCAGCCAACTAAAGTCAAAATATCTCGGACAAAATCAGTCACGTGACCACCGATTGTAGGGTATCGATCGCGATTGTAAACAATTGGCCCTGTACTCTAGATGTTTATTTACATCATCCGAAGAATTGTGATGCTGATTTTAATCAAAATTCCACATAAAGATGCTCCCCACAATTCAGTCCCATAAGAACTGACGTGATGATATTAGGCAAACGATTGGTTATTTACAAAAGGGTTGTTACCCTACATTTAAAGCATGGTGATGTCAAGAGTGTCTTCGATTGGGTTTGCCACTGCCCTATGCTTCAAATTGTTGACATTTTTTGAAATCCAATTTAAAGATATTATACATACTACTAAGGCGTGGCTCGTTAAGATTCATACATTCATTCTGCTAAGGATGACGAATTTAATAGCAAACTTAATAGAATCTAATCAATCCAAAATATAGAACTTTATATCACTTTACAAGCATAGTATTCACATATTTATAAAGCAATCCCAATTTATCAAAATAAAGAAAACAAACGTATAATATATGTGTCTATAATATCTAACCAAAGCAAACGCTGAGTCAAAAAATGTTGACGACGACGTAGCTTAGATTATAATAGAATAGCAGCGATGAAACCTTATTAAACAAAGACAAATACAGAAATGAAGATTCCCGACTTTGATAAGATTATATATTAATATTGACGGGAATTTCTGTTTACAACATAAGAATGATGAAACAATATTGTTTGTTTGTAAGTGAGGATATTACTTCATGTTGCAGACCACGCAGATGTGTTTAATAGAACTTGGATTTGTTTGATCAAACAAATGAAATCAAACATTTGTTTCAACGAGAGTTGAATTAGTGTCTCGAACATTACGGTATATGAATAATAGTGAACAAACAAATATAACGAGAATTTATTTGGCAAGGGAGCAAACATTTTCAAATATACTTATGTTGTAGGCAACATATGTCTCAATGGATGAGTTTTTCTGTTCAACATAATATACTTAAATGAATACGTTTATGAAGGTTTTGATTCATCCAGGTATTGTAAAATCTGGTGTGTACTAAAGATTCTGCGTAATTTCTCGGACAGACCAGACACATACGGTATGGTAATGTTGTTTCTACGAGCAGGTCATCGACAGACCGTTGTACCACAAACTGTACCCGGGTGAGTCTGTACCAAAATTTTACGGCTTGCCGAAAATACATAAGAACAATGCTCCCCTGAGACCAATTGTGAGCAGTATAGACTCGGTCACATACAATGTTGCTAAACATGTGGCGTACGTAATCGGTCCACTTGTTGGTAAATCACAGCACCATATTGTAAACTCTAAAGATTTTGTTGACAAACTACGGGATATACAGTTGAACGAAAATGAAACGATAACTTCATATGATGTGTCGGCACTATTTACATGTGTACCACCAAAAGAGGCTGTCAGTGTTGTTCGAGAATTTTTAGTGAATGATTCCACCTTGAAAGAACGTACAAAACTTAGTACTGAACAAGTGTGTCAATTATTGGAACTGTGCCTTAATACAACCTATTTTGTGTATGATGGCAAATTTTACAGACAATGCCATGAATGTGCGATGGGCTCACCAGTTTCGCCAATCGTAGTGAACCTGTACATGGAACACTTTGAACGTGAAGCCATTACATCTTATACCGGAATTCCGCCTACCCACTGGTTTCGATATGTGGATGACACCTGGATTCACATCACCCTTTGATACACAAATTAGGTGTAATTCGAACACTATTCCACAGAGCGGACACAATTTCTTCCACGGACGATAATAAGCGGACAGAACACGATCATCTCAAGTCAGCGCTTGGTGTATGTGGATACAGAAATTGGACATTTCACAAAGCATTGGAGAAATCGCGTCCTTCTGTTACGGAACCTCGTACAAGTGACACTCTTGAACAACCTGCTCGTAGAAACAACATTACCATACCGTATGTGTCTGGTCTGTCCGAGAAATTACGCAGAATCTTTAGTACACAACAGATTCCTGTCTCATTTAAACCAACCAACACTTTGAGACAGAAGCTAGTTCATCCTAAGGACAAGATCCCCAAGGACAAACAGAGCAACATTGTTTATGCCATTCAATGCAATGATACAGGGTGCAGCGAATCTTACATCGGAGAGACAATACAAACTGTAAACAAACGCATGTACCAACATCGCAGGCCTAGCTCTGGTTGTGGTGATTCTGCTGTGTACCAACATTTGTATTCTACTAAACATACCTTTGAAAATGAGGATGTTATAGTATTGGACAGAGAACACAGGTGGTTCGAACGCGGTGTCAAGGAGGCCATTTATGTGAATTCTGAAAAACCATCACTTAATAAAGGAGGAGGACTTCGCCATAATCTAGCGGGGGCCTACAATTCTGTCTACGACAAGATAACAAAGAGACTAAAAAGTTCCGTTTCCTGTGACGTCAGCACCGTGTCACAGGTCACTGCACAGAAGCCACCAGATGATCAGTAGGCTTGAGGATGTGTCTCGGATGAGACATGAAACGTCACTACTCAATTAAAAGTAAGTCCAGATGACCAGATTCAATTTTTTTACTTGATTATACTTAAATGAAGATCAAGAACAAAACATAACAAGGGAAGAGAAATAAGCTTTGAACTCTCTGAAAACTGATGATTCTATCATTGTCCTTCCAGCTGACAAAGATCGGTCCACTGTGGTTATGGACAAAGACCAATACACAGGGAAAAGGACAGAGCTTTTATCTGAAGGGGATACCTACAAGGTTCCAACCAATTCCCTGGAACGGAAAATTGGTTCAGCTATCAGAGAATTGGAAAAAGAAAACAAGTTCGGCAAAAAGAAAGCATCACACCTCACATCCAAGCACTCTGTGGCTCCACGCATATATGGCTTACCGAAAGTTTATAAAGAAAACATGTCTCTTAGACCCATAGTAAACTCAATAATCTCTCCCTGCTACAACTTAGCGAAGCATCTTGCTGATATTTTAACACCTCTATCAGGAAAAGGGAATTAGTGTATCAAGAACTTACAACACTTTGTTGAAATAACTAGACAAATACCTATCCAAGAAGATGATTTACTTGCCAGTTTTGATGTAGTTTCTTTGTTCACCAATCAATGATGCTTGTGAAATAATTGGAGATATACTACGTGACGATGGTACACTCGAATTCCGTTCACGATTGTCCAGTGATGAAATAGTAGATCTTACCAGGCTATATCTAACATCAACGTACTTTAAATGGCAAGGCAAATTCTATGAACAAAAGGAGGGTCAAGCAATTGGGTCACCCCTCTCCCCTGTAACATCAAACTTTTCATGGACCAAAGCACTGGATATGTATAATTTGAAACCAGTAGCATGGTTCAGGTTTGTTGATGATACCTTTGTAGTCTGGCGTCATGGCAGGGACGAAGTAGACAATTTTCTTAATCATCTGAACAACCAACATGAGAGCATTCGGTTTACCATGGAAATAGAGGAGGCAGGCTGCATACCCTTTCTTGATGTCAAAGTTCACAAAGATATGAAAATAGCTTGAGTTTCTCTATTTATCGAAAATCTACTCACACTGACCAGTACCTCCATTTTACTTCCAGTCACCACATGTCACCCAAAAACAGTATAGTGAACACCTTGGTACACAGGGCTCTAGCTCTATGTGATAAAGAGTACTGAAAAGATGAACTCAAACACATTGAAAAAGCGTTGAACAAAAATGGCTATCCCTCATATCTCGTACACAGAGCCATCAAGAAACAGACAGAACCACAGTCTGAAGTCAAAGGAGATGACCAACACAAAGGTGTAACCTTCATGTCATATGTAAAAGGTGTATCAGACAAAATTCGCAGGCTCCTAAGCCTAGCAGGGGTCAAAACATTCTACGCTAGATCGGCCAAACTATGTGACATCCTTAGCCATCTAAAAGATCCCTTAACAAAGGATCGTACACCATGTGTGTATTCTATTACCTGCAATTGTAGTGAGCAATATATAGGCCAAACTAAACGACCTTTGAAACTTAGAGTTTCTGAACACTAAAGAGCCACTACTAAGGGAAACAAGCAACACTCGGCATTGGCTGAACATGCCTGCAATGAAGGTCATGAACCTCTTTGGAATGAGAATACCAAATTGGCACAAGTTCCTCAACTGGGTATGAGACTAGCAAGAGAAGAATTGGAAATCAGAATCAATGAATCATCCACCATCAACAGAAATGATGGTAAACAGATTAGAAGCATGTGGAGCTCGCTATTTTCAAACAATTAATCCCAGCCGATATTCTGTTGAAGTCTACCCTTTGTTCAAACATAAAATAACATCTAATTGGTTTAACAGCTAATAGTTTACCCTTTGTCTTGCAAACATTGACAGGATGTTTACCACCAGGATTAGTTAGCACAATTTTTGTGCTAATCAAATTGGTTTAACATCTTATAGTCTAATTGTTTTAACATCTAATAGTCTACCCTTTGTCTTGCAAATAATTGACAGTATTATTTGTCAGCAGGATTAATTAGCATATGTGTTCTGACAGTATAGGTGGTGCCTTTGATCTTTGATTACCAAAGGAAATGGAATCTAGTCAATTGATCAAACCTTATATATTCCGTAACATCTAGCTTTTCGTTGTCACCTCTCGATCATGTAGCAATCTGTTCGGTTGGAGACTTAATTGGCAAGGGGCAGCCTATCATCTGTACACACATTAGAGGTATAGGGGCAACCTACACAGCAAAAAATAAAGACTAAAAGTTTGCGATTAACGTGTTTCGATTAAAAAAAGACTAACTTTTTTAATCTTTGAAGAGCAAATAGCGCGTTTTCTTGTTAATCACCACCAGAGTAACTGTACATTTCGGCTGAACAGTGGAAAAACGCTATATTTGTTAATCGTTTGGTACATGTTCCGTATTCTTACTCGTAATTCGGAGCAAAACGCTCTGGTTCACAGATTAAAATTTACCGCGAACAACAACGTGATCACAACACAAAATGGACCCCTTCGAGTCCCGCAGTGATAGAGACATCACCGCATTGTTATATCTATGGGAACTACCTGGATTTATTTCTATATTCAAAGGTAAATGTAATTATTAATTCTGGTAAATGCTGAACCATCAAATGAACATCATACGGTAAGCTTAATGGGCTTCGATTGCACATACATCAAGCATTGATGATCTACGCAGCCAGCGACTACTGTACAATACACTGGACTGCAGTGCAGTGTTTTGTTTGTAATGCAGCGCTGATTTTTACTGTACTGTACTTGTCTCATATTCATCCTCCTTGCTCATAGGCTGTTCAGACTTCGTGGCTCATCTTTTTCTGCACTTTCTGAGCCACAGGATTTATTAACTAGTCCATGCATTCTTGGCTTGTAAAATGTGACAGGCCAAGGAGACCAATAAGCAGTGTAATTCTGGGGTGCAAATCAGTGTTGGTATGAATAAGTGGTTCAGCACTTAAAAAAAAATTATAATCACATTAACCATTGAATATAGAAATAAGTTCAGGTAGTCCCCATGCATAGATTTGCTTAGATAGACAATGCCTCCATCTCCATGCCTTTCATTTAATCAATAATCGATTAAGTTTGAAAATTTAATCAACACGGTAGTAAAAAGGAAACTAGTCTACTCTGGAGTAATTTTTGCTCAACCTTTAAGATTAAAATATTTACTCTTTTAAAAGATTAAACAATTTAATCAACATGAGAGTAATCCTTTAATCTTACAACATCGATTAAAAATTAATCAAAAAAGACTAGTTCCCTTTTTACTACCGTGTTGATTAAATTTTTACTCTACGTTGAGCAATTATTTTTTGCTGTGTATAGTCATTCATTAAGGCTTGTTATTGGTATTAGGGTAAATCTTTCTTTTTTAAGCAATCTGGGTCAGATTTCACAGCTAGAGGCAGTAAAAGTTAACACTTAAGTGGTCAAGGTCCTCCACATGCCCGTTAGTGGTCAAAGGGGAGGGGGTCCATATGGACCGAACCCAGAAAGAGCGGTTTCGCGGAGGAATTTTACTTTGAAACTCTAATCGCAGGTAAAGTACCTCAAAAAAACTATAACAAAGAAAAACATTCGAAAATCGGACAAACCGTTTCAAAATGGCGGCCAAAACATATTTTGCCATGTCGCATCAACATTTTCCCGCCAAAACATTTCAATAATATTTGGCTCATATTTGCAGCATGTAAGTACAAATACATTCCTGAATCAAAATTTGAAAAAAATTGTTCGGCTACGATTTTATGGGCAAAACAAATTTGAAGAGCGCCCTCGAGAATGATTATTTATGCTTGGGAAGGGTTGGGTCGATTTGAATTTTTTTGCCACCAAGTGAAGGGTATGGTAAAGTTAGACAAATACATAGAGGGGCGATGAAAAATTACTTCGCGTTTTTGCGCTAACCCAAATGTTGGGTCCATATGGACCCCCCTTGACCAATTAAGT
>JXSR01S030057.1:3509-14314 GCA_000969725.1 Ophiothrix spiculata | reverse complement strand
TATTCAAAGGTAAATGTAATTATTAATTCTGGTAAATGCTGAACCATCAAATGAACATGCATTGTCCACTCCAGCGAACATAATACCGTAAGCTTAATGGACTTCGATTGCACATACATCGAGCATTGATGATCTACGCACGGCAGCCAACGACTGCTGTATTATACACTGGACTGCTGTGAAGTGTTTTGTAATGCAGCGATGATCTTTACTGTACTTGTCTCATAGGCTGTTTAGACTTCGTGGCTCATCTTTTTCTGCACCTTCTAAGCCACATGATTTATTTACTAGTCCATGCATGCTTGGCTTGTAAAATGTGACAGGCCAAGGAGACCAATAAGCAGTGTAATTCTGGGGTGCAAATCAGTGTTGATATGAATAAAAAAACTCGATGGTTCAGCACTTTAAAACTAAAATTATTAATCACATTTACCATTGAATATAGAAATAAGTTCAGGTAGTCCCCCATGCATAGATTTAACAATGCGTCCATCTCCATGCCTTTCATTTAATCAATTATTAATTAAGTTTGAAATTTTAATCAACACGGGAGAAAAAGGGAACTAGTCTACTATGGAGTAATTTTTGCTCAACCTTTAAGATTAAAATATTTACTCTTTCAAAAGATTAAACAATTTAATCAACAGGAGAGTAATCCTTTAATCTAGCAACATCGATTAAGAATTACTCAAAAAACGACTAGTTCCCTTTTTACTACCGTGATTATTAAATTTTTACTCTACGTTGAGCAATTATTTTTTGCTGTGTACTTTTGTGCAAATACTGTTGGCAAGGGGCAGCCTTCAGGAAGACTCTTTAAAGAGCCACAAATATCTCATAAGAACTACACATTAGAGGTTAGGGGCAACCTACTTTTGTGTGAATCTGTTGGCAAGTGGCAGCCTTCAGAAAGACTCTTTTCAGAGCCACCACAATCTAAAAGAGGTGATCTGCTTTTAACACTGTTCGCAAGAGGCAGCCTTCAGTGAATGGCTCATGCGGGTCGTCATTGGGAAGTGACGGCCCACATGTCTTTATAATAATATTTGTCCCGAAGAAGTCAGAGCTACTCCTGACGAAAGCTTGACAGTTCAAAACTTGTCCGACGACGAACCCGTTAAAATCTACCAATTGTTATGAATTCCCGTCTTTAGATAGAAAAACAAAGCATTTTATTGGTTGACTATGCAGTTATTATCTGTGATTTTCAGGGACAATTTCTTATTAACTCTTATTTTGAACCGAATTATATGTAACAAACAAGCAAAATCTTCAAATAAAATGCAAATGATAGAAACTTGAATACAATATTTGATATCGAAGGCACTGGCAATTTTACCGTAAGCTGGTATATTAGGAGGTATCAGAATAAAAACGAAACATAAAAGTTATACCTTTTAGTGTTTACAAAGTATTTTTATGGAAGACTGCGTTCGAAAATCACCTCCATGATAGTAGTAGATGTAGTTTTAGCGAAGGTCTTACTGTCTTACCAAATACAAATACGAGTAAACCTGATTGTTTGATTCTCATATATCCCTTCCTTGTTAGTTTATGGATTTTATGACTTTGTGTTTAGTCTGAATCAGTCAAATAGAAGTGTCAAGACCAACAACTTCCCTGCCTAATCAACTATAGGTAATTTTAAGGAAACCTTTAATTCAGTGCTGAGACTCATACTTTCTCAATACTTATTTATATTTTTGAATGTTTACAAAGAACCATCAAAGGTTCTTGTCAGAAACATTTAGACAAAAGGGTTTTATATAGAGGACAAAAAGGGTTCTTTATAGTACCTTTATTTTGAGAGTGTATTGTAGCATTGTGAAGACAACATAGAAGTGGTTGACCACTTAAAATAGTGTGTATCAGTAAGACCAGAAATGCAAATTTCAGAGAGCTAAACAAGGTGAGGAGCGAGAAAACATTACCCTAGATACTGACATAAAACTGTACAACTCATGTGTACTTGCCCTTCTTCTGTGTGGGGCCGAATCAATACTGGATGTATTTGATATTTGCTACGAAAATAAAATTCTTGAACTAGTATGGTCCCAACAAATCTCTAATAACTAATATATTTAGAGTAAAAACAGAGCAATCACAGCTGACATTACTCATAAGACCAACACGATTCACAACGAATGGATAACAACCGAATTAAAAAAGACTATGCAATTGAGATCCACCCCTTGGAAAAGTGGAAACCTTGCAGACCACAGACAACATGGAAGGCCACCTTGGAAAATGACATCGCAATATGAAACAGGATAATCAGTGAGCAAGCAGAAGTGACAGCAGGGATTGCAATATTGGAGATCAGAGGTCCCAGATGTAGCCATACACGATGCTGTCCAGTAAAGGTAAGTTATTACTTAAAGGAAACCTTAGAAATATAAACAAGTATATTAGAGAACATTAATCATTTAGTGGGTTTTTATACTTGATATGATGAATTATACATATCTCGTATTCAAAATAGTCTAGTCCATCTCTGTTTGATTGCATAATGACCATGTAACTTGACAAGCGCAATAAGATCAATCCGATAGGGGTCATTCTTTGCGGTGGTCACAAACGTCATTTAAATATTTTTTAATGGTTGCACATTATCAATTTTCATGATCCTAGTGTGGAGGCCATATTATTTTCCAATCTGTTGCCTAATGTAGGAAGGTCAAGGTATTCCTATTGTGTTAGAATGATAACCAAAACTTAAAACATGTTCAAGTTAAGGTATGAAGCACGCAACGTTTCGTGACGCTTGTTACATATCAAAAAAGAATGACCCGCTGGCAAAGTTGAATGGTCTTCCTTAAAGTTCAATTTCTTTGACACTGTTACACAATTAAGACATTAATTCGTGTGCTATTAGAATAATACAGAGACGAGGAAACCATCAAGTGTTTGCCTCAAGCGAAATCGTGCAATCATGTAACGTAAACATACTAGAGAAGAAACTTTATTTCGATTTAGTCATGCCGAAAATACAACGAGTAATGTGTCTTTTTCATATACGTGGATACTACGTCGCCATAATTAACAACATTGACCCATTTGCATGTCATGATATTTAAAGTACTTGAAGTCATGTGTCAGCAGCATTCAGCTGCTTAATGGTCTTCAGAAGGTGACTCATTTGATATGACATGTCCAAAGAAATCCAGAAGGTATCCAACAAAAGTCCTAAAAGACATGGAAGTTGCAAAAGACATCGCCTTGTTTTAATCCTTTATCTCTCAGACTTCAAATATATTTAAATAATGATGCAGATTCATACCTAGCGGTATAAAATAAATAATGTAATAAAGTGATGCTAATAACCATAATGTCACTCTCAAAACTTCTTTTTAGAATAATCTGATAGGAGATATGATTATACTTTTCAAAGTTCTTATACCGTAATGGACAAATGTTCTTATTTTCATTTATAGTCATTTTCCTCCATTACATATACAGCTGATTAGAATGTTTTTATCTCTTTGATCACGAGTTAAGGCAATCAAGTTATGAGTAGTTGTGTTGTCATTTTTTTCCTTGAAGCATTTATTACTACATTCTATTTTCAATAGTATATTTCATGCAAAATATTTGTAGAAGAGCAGAATAGAAGTATATAGAATAGAAATTGTTATACAACCTTCCGTGCGTATTTTTCTTTTGTTTACATAAAAATTACAATTGTTGCCTCAATGGAATGCTCAATTTGTAAGTAAATTATGCAAATATGTATATCATACAAAATGTAGATAATGTAGATACTAAAAACAGGCAATTCACAGCTCCAACAGACGATCTCAGAGTCGTAATTCACGTCCGTTTTTTCAGGCAAAACAACGCGGGTCTGTTACATTATAATTCAAAATCAACACCACATATTTAAAAAATATTATATATAATTCATTAAGAAGAATCAAGCCTACAATCTGTCCAAATTTAAGAGAAATTAAGAGGTTTCGGCGAAAAAGGCGTCAACTTTTCAAAGTAATCTAATGACGTAATTTTGACCTTGATAACGGACGTGAAATCACTAGTTAAGATTCATGTATAAACAAAAGACTCTATTCCATATGTACGTCAAAAATTGTGATATTCTGATATGAGTAAGTAGGTAAAACTTGTAGTAAAAATAACGTTCAGTCGAGCGAGACGATTAAGGACTAAAGCCTTAAGCAGAGCATTTATATGGAATTAAAGTGAGTTTGTTTTTCACGAGATTTAGGTACTTCTTTTTACACAATTAAACCTCAAAGAGCACATTATATTTTGCCTCCAGAGTTTCTGGTAGCAAAGTGAATAATCTTGTTTTAAAAAGTATAGGGGTGAAAACATAATCGGCCTCCAAACAAAATGTTTGCTACCAAACATTTGGTCGTGACGTCAAACTGACGAGTGACTCCAAATAAAGTAACTTTAACACCGAGTTGAGACCAAATAAAATTTCGCACTAGATTGCACATGTATTGAATTGCCATATATACGTTACACCAAATGTTTGTTCATACTTTTAATTCGATGGCAAATATTTGGTGACGTCACGACCAAATGTTTGGTAGCGAAAATTTTGTCTGGAGGTCAACTACATTTTCAGTCTAATTTGTAACTTGTTGTGTAGTAAAATGGATTATTATTTTCCTTTTTAATTAATATTGTATTTCATATTATTTGTTGATCTAAAAACAGGAGGGACAAATCCTTTAAACTGATCGAGATATATACTTTCCCCTTCAAATGTGTATACTCTCCACATACCAACAAATGCATTCAGCAGATAATCTATAGATAATCTATTAAAAAAGAGTTACTTTCGTCTTAATTTATTTTGATTAACTGCGAAACTTTTAAAAGTAATGTTTCCTAAAGTAAGTGTTTTCCCGTGTTCGTCCAGGTGATCGACCTAATGCAACTTGATTCCTTTCGTACACTTCAGATAGTAGTTGAAACCTTTATGGATAAAACGTGTTCATACTCGGGAAGTCCGTACCGATCAGCAAAAGATTTACTATACGTTACAGTTTTAAAGCTGTTGATTTTAAATGTCCTAATATAATTAATGTCTTGATATTCGTTCATTTTCAGTACACCAAACTCAAGAAAGCAAATCATTGTTTAGACCCCACCGTACACTGTGAAAAAACCGTAAAATTATAGAAATAACAAGGGAAATTAGTGTAGTCATCTGTGTTATTATAGATTTTAATATAATTTTCCCATTAATATGGCAAAACGGAAAAGACTGTATAATTTTTGTTTAGGGATATAATTGTAAAATAAAAATGGAAATTTCTCGTAAAAACCAGCACTGTCAGCAATTTGTAAATGTACAGGGTGTCCAAATAAACATTGTGCATGGGAATAGAGCTGATTTTTTTCAAAAGTTTGTCAGACTAGTTTCTTAAAACTTATATCACTTGAAGTTTATACCTTTGTCTATCATTGTTGAAAATTTCAAGAAAATCTATCAATGCAAATCAGAGATATGATTGATTTTGTCAAGTTGTATCATTTTCTTTCTGCACAATGGGAAATCCTGCAGTTAAGAATGTTGACAAAGAACTTCGCAGCTTTATACAAAAGTTTGACACTTGAGTAATTTACATCGAGCACAGTTACCACGCACCTTTCAAATATTATTCAAGAAATGATCATATGTGATGACGCACCCCGAAAAGGGGGACTTTGCGACAGAACACTTTTCGAGAAACTGATGAAAACAGGCAGCAAAAAAATAAGAAAATAATAAGAATTTCAGCAGATTTTCTGTTGTTAAATTTTGATCGCCTTAATCAATTCCAACAAGTAAGGTGTCATTTTAAAGCTTAGAAAATGCTGTGACAGATGAATGATAAAATCAAAATTGATATCATCTTCAAAGTACCCCCTTGCCATCACATATGAAGACAATCTAGCTATATGTCTTTTCTTTCTGTTTCTTTTAAGTTATTTGCAAATTATTTTTTAAATAAGAAAATAAAGATACAATTTATAAACATCGTATAATTTTATAATCATACATTTTTTAATACAGGGGTTCCTAACTAGTTCTAACGATATACCACATAAATGACTTTTTTTTTTAGATTAAAGCGTAGTCGCCCGACATTTCTTTTTCAGAGTATTTATAATGTATTTCTTCGTTTTTGAGAGTGTCTGAGCTCCAATCTAGTCAAAGCTCTTAATATGGTACGTTTAAATGCACTACTTTAAGCTAACATAACTAACAAGCAATGACATAGCTGTGTTTGTTTATTTTTTTTATGCTGCTTTCATTATAATCAATTCAACGAAATAAATGGCATTTCTTCATAAAAATTCACCAAAAACTAATTGAACAGAAACTTGTCTTATTTCACATCACACGTAATGTTTCTAGTTTCATTTTAGGAGTAAATAAAGAAAGAAACCTACGTAAAAAATGGACAAACTCTTCAGAAGGCTTCTATTAAACAAGATGTCTTTGGTTGTTGGTTGCCCACATTGCTTCCAAATTACAAAATGCTTTAATGGGTTTATAAATCGTATAAATTAATGACGTGATATTTTGATTTTTGGTATAGCCAATATTGTTTTCAATCGTTTTCGACAGCTGTTTAAGTTACAAAAGTGTATCTTTCTCTTCACGTGTCTAAGTTAAATCCTTTCTTACTGACATAATAGACGACTTAGAAGTGGATTAATTCACATAAGCTACACAGATCAGTCCATTTAAACTTTGTTTTAAAATTTCTATGCAGTGGATTAACTGATAAAATACTGAATGTATCTTATATGTGATGACTCACCCCGAAAAGGGGGTCTTTGCGACAGAACACTTTTCAAGATACTGGTGAAAATAGGTAGCAAAAAATAAAGAAAATAATATGAATTTCCAGCAGATTTTCTGTTGTAATATTTAATCGCCCTGATCAATTTCGACAAGTAAGGTGTCATTTTAAAGCTTAAAAAATGCTGTAACAGATGAAGTGATAAACTCAAAATTGATATCATCTGCAAAGTCCCCCCTTTCGGGGCGAGTCATCACATATACGTATCGAATTACTTTGAAACGTTCTCAAGACGTTGGTCATCATTTCAATATTTGATTGATATTAGTGATACATTTCTTGTTTATTATTACCGTTTATACCCTTTTAAGCTTTCAGCCAACTAACCACAGTAGTGCAATGTCATCTACAAATGCTCCTGGTAAATCAGTCCCATCAATGTCAAATACACACTTTATCATTTTTAAGCATATTATTCAAATATTTATTTAAAGATATTTTGATCATTTTCAAAGAATAGTAATGACAAGCGCATCATGTGTCAATAGTATTTAACCAAGCCAAACACTAAGTCAGGTCTTTTATGCCGATATCGTTGTTTAGATTACAAAAGAAAATACAGCAATGAAACCTTAAACACAGACAAACAGATATGGAGAATCCTGAGATTTATAAGGATGTGTATTAATATAAACAAATGGCTTTGTTTACAACATACAACATAAGAACTATAAACAAGGGATTGGCTCATTTGTACCGAGGATATTGCTCTAACTTACGGTAAATAAACCAGAGATGAGATCAAAACAGATTTAATCTGGTGAAATGATGACAAAAGCTAATGAGAACAAATGGTATAGAGAAAATGCAATGGAGCAAATATTTACTAAGACATCACCGTTACGGTACTGTCGGTGTATAATTTGCTAGATGTGTATTTGGGCGTGGGTTCATTGAATTAAATGATGGATGATGCATTTGGAATAAAGTACAAAAAAACGGTAAGCCTGAAGTTGTAGCTGTTAAGCAAACTTGACTGGTTTTCCTAAAGATTCAGTTTCTTTGACGTGTTATACAATCAAAATATTAATGTGTGTTCCATTTGGCATGATTGGAATAAATCAAAAGGCGAGGGTGACGTCATTTGTAGAAGCTAATTATTGAGGTCATGTAGCTGTGTTCTTTGTAGAGCGCTATATTAATGCTAATTTATTATAACTTATAAGATAAAAACTAGATCTTGATAATTTTATTTTTAATGATAAATAACCCACAAAAGAGTGTACAAATAATCAGGTGGAATAAAATAAGCAAATTTCTGACATGAATTGCATATTATCCATGAGTCTATTAAAAACTACGTCCAAATACCGCCTGCCCACCAGTTGGTGGTAAAATTTTCGTTAATGCCTAACAAAATTTTAGTGAACTAATTTTCTTTGAAAAAAATCAAAGATGTTGGCGTTTCTGATTAAGGAATGTGTGAAATGGCCTTCTGTAATATACTAACCGAATTAATTGAAACCTACAGGCATCGGAAGGTGGGAGGATGTTACTGCTGAAACGCAACAGAAAAAACTCACAAACCCCCTGAGCACAAGAGCAATAAATCAAATTGAGGGAATCTCTAAATATAAAAACGATAATTTTGATTCAAGCCAGGAGGGTTCAGATTTGGAATGTTGTAATTGATAAACGCCTCCGCTTATTTATAACTTTGGATTGAGGAGATCAATTTTGTTTACTGAAAGTAAGAAAAGGGGGGTTACGAAACAGTTTAATACACTTGTTTAAACAGCAGTCGATGTTTTCAGTAGTTATAGTTTCACATTATTTCTGACAATAAATTGTTCCTATAAAAGGTCATTAAATTGTAGACATTTCAAATTTAAATGTGCATATCATGATTTTGATTTGATGAAAATGTACCTCTTTTTAGCGAAATAAAAATAACTGTACAACATAAATATATGTTGAAAATGTCACTTGATTTCGACCATTCGTTTTGGTTTTTTTTTAAACTTACAAGCTTTTAGCATGTTGAAAATCCATATAGGCTACTATATTGTATTTACTGGGCCACGGCAGTAATTAGAAAATTACATATTTTATCACTTATCTCAAAAATACAAGCTCATTTGAAAGAATGGCTTTGGGATTGTTACATGTATTAATCTAGGATTCTTAGGAAGCTCAATTTTGATAGGGGTGACATTGAGGATGAATAATGGATCATGAATTGACCCTTTAATTAACTTGTTTTGCAAAATCAATGTTCCTGATTCACACATACATATAATAAAATGTCTTTGGGATTTAGGGAATTAGTTGCTTTGTAACATAATCGTTTAAGAAGAGCATTTATCTCTTGTATTTTATTAGTTTGTTTTTCACGAGCTTTAGGTTTGTTTACACATTCTCAACAAGCACATTTTGCCTACGGTACAAATGAATGTGGTTGACCTGTAATTATATTTAAGAAATCACCCAATCACTCAGTAAAAGTTTATCTTTCTTAATCGTACGAACAGGAACTTACTTTACCATCTGTTTGCAATGATTAACTTTAAATAGTAAATTGTAACTTGTGTTCATGTCAATTTTTTCATCTAAAAGTGAGAGTTATCGGGAAAATCCTTTGAAACAATCGATGCACTTTCCACACTTTCCACTTCAAATGTGTATATCTGATATTCTTTAGTTTAAAAAACATTAAACAGATAAACGTTTATGAATATGTTGATTCACCAAGGTATTCAAACATTAGAAGGTTGTATAAATCAATTCATCCGGACTTACTTGTTTTGAGTGACGACGTTTAATGTCTCATCCGAGACACATTATCAAGCCAACTGATGACCTGGTGGCTTTTGTGCATTGACATGTGACGAGATGTTGACGTCGCAAGTTGAGGAACTTAGTCTTTTCTGAATCTTGTCGTAGACAGATGAGTTTGCCCCCGCTAAATAAAAGCCGCCAGATCACCAGTTGGCTTGATAATGTGTCTCGGATGAGACATGAAACGTCGTCACTCAAAACAAGTAAGTCCAGATGAAATGATTTATACAACCATCTAATGATTAAGCAGATAAACTGATAACCAACAGTTGTTTTTATAAGGAATTGGTTTCTTTACAAATAACTTCTAAAGAATATGTTTCTTGCGTTGTCAACAAAGTTTATCAATGCTATCCTTTTTTCACTATGTTTTCGCAACCTTTTCTAAAACGTTTCATTTATGTAAGTGTTATCTCGTGTTCGTCCAGGTGATCGACCTGAGTGCAACCTTTTCTTTTTCTATAATGCTATATTGATGGTGGAGTAATAGAATTGTATCAATTCCTAACACAAACTTCATCACTATACAAGCATAATTATCCAGATAATTACAAAACAATCCTGATTTTCCCAAAAGAAAAATTTAATTTTAAAAGCACAAACACATCATGTGGCAGCAATATTTAACTAAGCCAAATACTAACTCAAATCCTTTTTACGACAACGTTAAATTTACAATAAGGGGAACGTCAGCAGTGAAACCTTAAACATAGACAAATAAAATGAAAAATATAAGGACATTATAACAAATGATGCTGTGTTTACAACATTAGAGTAATGTAACAGCGTTAGTGTATTTGTAACCAAAACTATTGCTTTATGTTAAAGCAAATAAACCAGAGAATGAGACCAAACAAGATCGGATCTAGTGTCTTAAACGGTATATTAATGATAATGACATAAGCTGACGAGAACAAACAGTATGAGAATCTGTCAAGGAAACAAATCCTTGTGATGACAGTATCGTACTATTTGTGTTTAGACATACCGTATATAATGTAATCTCAGTACTGAGTGCGATTAAAACATTGTTTGTATTAGATATAAAAAATCTGGCTTCACATTTTTGCAAAGACGATATTAGGCGTAAATACTATTGTTATTTAAGCTTTCATTACACAGGTATATTTTTCAGTGTCAAAGCACTGCTACACATTTTACATAATTTTACAAGAAAATAATATATAAGATTTTAATACAAAA
>JXSR01S030051.1:9353-20434 GCA_000969725.1 Ophiothrix spiculata | reverse complement strand
AGTTGAATTTTGATTACAAGTGTAGTATTATTTATTTTTGAGAATGTAGTGACTGTACAAACATAGAGCAAAAATACAAAATTAAAATGGGACAGAATAAGCAGTGATCACTCTAAAGATGTTGGCTTTGCACAAAATATGACATCATAAAATCAACAACTTACGATCACAAATCATGAACAGACGATCCCCAAAATGAGCCTAGAATTTACGTAATTTTAAGGGGTTTTCTCAGAGATGCAGTTGCTTACGACTGCAGGATAACGATTTTTTCATAAATAGCAAAACATTAAAAAAAAAGTTTGCATCCGCTTTGCGTGCGCAAATTTCAATGCACACTGAACGCATGCTTTACTAATGTGTTTGGTTAATCATGCGCCGCATCGCTGCGTAATATATACGTGGGAAAATTATGCAGTCGCAGATGTGCCATCAAAGTAATCAAATTTTATTACAAATGCCAGTTTTTGTAATTTTTCTTGAAAACTAACACGGTGACCATATTTTTTATTTCAGTATTTTGAAGTGTGCAAAAAGTGCTTTAACATAGGTACAAATTTAAAAAATCAAAGGAGCATTTACTATTTTACAAGCACATAATGATCAACTTTTTGGAGATTTCCCTATACTTTGTATGGTAAATCGGGTGATTTTTTTGGAAAATATGTACCTTTTTAAATGCTTGTATCTCAAAAGCGAGCACGGTGACCTATATATTTTATTTTAGATTTGTTATCAGCACAAATAAATCTACCAAATAGTAAAGTTTAAGAAAATCAATGGAGGATTTGCATCTCTGAGAAAACCCCTTAAATTGAATTACACTATGACCATTGTGCAACTAAAACCTTCTTTTCTGCGTTCTTTGTTTGAAAAACCTTGCACCATTTTTTTAGATTCTGCGCCAATCTTAACATACTGCCTTAGCGAGAACACCGACCATAAGTGATTAAACCCTTAAGGGAGGTGTACTTGTCTTCATATTTTTGATATTATGCAAGAGTACAAAATATAAAAGAAGGGTACTTTTAAGAGGTATACACAGTGTGGACTATGTTTAGAGTGTCAAAAGCAGCAAAAACTAAGAAAAAGGTTGATATTGGCGTAGCAAGATTTCCTTCCATCTTGAACTTTTCAGAAATTGTTAAAGATCATTAGACTTTTAAACCATTAATTCAAAAGAGGAAAGCATATATTAATTGCTTTTAAGCATACAAATGGCCTTTTAATTTGTAGTTAGTATTTATCTATGTACCCCCTCTATCATAATTTCAATACCTACAAACTGAGGGTATGTCCAGAACAGATTGGAAGCTATTATAGTATATTTGAGATATTTTAGATTACTTTCACTCTTTTGAAATTATTTAAGGTAAGGCCACATAAAAAAACAAAGTTGTTTCTCATCCCCTCCCTCCTCACTTTTTTTTTGTTGCAAAAATTATAAAAAGATGTTACAAATTGAACTAAATTGTTGAAATATCAAGACCCAACTTTCCTTTTTAAAGGATTCTTTAAATTTGATGTTTTAATGTTGAAACCAACATCAAACCAACATCTATCCATATCACATAGAGTTAAATGACGACAACTGAATGTGCATTCAACACCTACCAAGGGTAAACCTGTATCACCTAAGCTCTCCCCAACCTTTAAAAAAAAAACACCTCCCTCCCTCCACACATTTTGAAAAACCTTCGGACGAGAAACAACTTATTTTTTTATGTGGCCTAAACTTTGGTTTATTCTAAAAATAAATAGTCTATCTATTTACATTTATAAATTCATAATTAACTCATCAGGCCATGAAACAGTATAAAGTGTTTTATGGACGGTATAATATACAAATATTGACTGCTTGATTAAAAGAATAATTTTTGCATTTAAAACGCCGATGGTCAATAGTCGCGCGTATTGCTCATGTTACACCGGCGCCGCAAGATATGCTGAGCGGGCCTAGTGAAAAATATGCCCCGGGCCTAGTTAAATCCAAACCCTCACTTTTAATCAATCAGAGGACAGTAATCTATATATGAGGTTTTATTGACGGATGGAACTTTCAGTGTGGGTTGTGCAAGCAACCTATAGCAGTTTTTAATTAATTTTTGTCTCAAAATGTATCAAAAGGTTGAAAATCTGTAAAATTCAATTTTATTTTTTTTGCTTCTTATGTACAGCAATTACATTTTTCCAGTACGATGTCCATCAATGGCTGGTCCAAAATGGCTGGTTTTACCTTTTTTAATGATTCCAAAACAGAAATTCTTAGTCAGTTGGGACCATAAAACAGCTCTATTTTCCTTGCTCAATAAAAAAATTTTGACATCATTCATATGAATAAGATGAACCTGCTGTACTGACTTCAACTGGACCCCCAAACCCCAGCACCTCACTAGTGAACATGTCACCCGTGATCTGCTCAGGGAGAGCTTCCTCGAGAATATCTCCTGCACCAGCCGCATCGTAGCTTCCAAGCTCTGAACTGCCTCCCTCTGGATTCAGGCCTAGTAATGTTGTGATGTACTCTGCTACTTCAGCTTCTGTCATATGCTCGCCTGGAAACAAATGGGGAAAAAACACATTATGATTTTGTTTGTTTATTTGTGATGTTTCTTCATGGATGATTTGACATGAAAGATTGTCTCTAAAGCTAATGGAAGGGATTTGAATATGCATGAGCAAACTCAATATTCCTGTACTTTTCGAAAGTTCGACCCTACTTCATCAAATGTGTAATATGGAAGTTAACTCTTTTGCTCCAGAATAGAATTTTCAGGAAATGCTCTATTTGGAACGAAAGCTGCTCAGAGTGCCATGTTGCTGTAGAGCGCCAGCCTTAAGTGCTAGATAAACTTCGTCATTTTTGTAGTTTGTAGACATTTTTATTTAGAATTTTTCTCATGGTGATTGGTTTTTAAGAATGGTGTTAATTTAATTCTGAATGAACATTTTCCCACATACAATTTCACCATCATGATTGTGTAAATCATAACCATCATTGCAAAAAGAGATTAGCTTACCATGAATAGATCTAGGCCGTAGAATCAATACATTATACTACCCATCAGTAAGCACTTGAAAATGTGCAATGGGGTGAAAAATAGGTCTCTATTTAATACATTCTTCATAATGTGAAAATTTAAAATGAAAATTCTCATTCACAATTAACAGTTACTCCATTCTTAAAAACCAATCACCATGAGAAAAATTCTGAATGAAAATGACTACAAAAATGACGAAGTATATCTAGCACTTTATTCTTTTTGCTAAAATTGATGATGGAGCTAGATACCTCTTTGTTTCAGGGAGTTACAGGCAAAGTTTTGATTTTCTTCGCTTTTTATCCTTTTTTAAAGATATTTTAGTAATTAGCCCGGAAATTAATTCTGGCTTATCATGGATGCTCTCGCAAGCCACAGTTAACAGCTTTCCGGAGGTTCCGGAGTGAAAGAGTTAAAAAACAGAGGCCTTGCTGGTGTACATATCTTCAGCCAGACGATCTTTTCTTGTATTGCCTAGCAGTGACGTCAACAGTCATCCTCTCCATCTAGCTTGATCTTCAGCGACAAGTTAAAGAATCCGCAACACAAACTTATGGCCCAATATTTAAAACCCTGAAATTTGTCATCGTGGACATTTGGTCAATTTTCAGCCTCACCTAGTAATTTTGGTGCAATAATCTTTACAACTTCAGCTGTAATAGGCAAAAGCTGAAAACCCTTAAAAGGAATACTCTTTAGAACCCACTTATCAAGGACTCATTAGGCCAAAAAAATATTGTTTGTTTGCCCTCCAGTGGAAAAATTGAAATTTTGGGTCGGTCGGTTGGTTGATCTTTTTTTTTTTTTTACTCATCACATATATTTTAAAGAGTGATGTCATTACATGGATTTTATCGCAAATGCCAAGCAATGAAAGGCTTAATCAAATATTGTGGGTCATTATTTAGAGGAAATATGCATTTTATACTACTAAATGTTACTTTATACTGCTAAATTTTATGTTTCCCATTGAAAAACTTGAGCTTTCATATTTAACATGTTTTGAAAAAAAAACAACTAAAATCGCGACCCAAATTGTTGGCATTTTTGGGGTCGGTCGCGGAGGGCAAACAAACACATTTTTTTTATTATGACTTACCCTTGGTCTGAAGAATATCTAACAGTTCTCCTCTATCAATGGCTGGAGCTCCCATATACTCATCTAAGCCGAGAACATCAAAAGCTTCATAAAGCTTGGTTGCAGATAAACCAAAAGCTGGTCGATGGTTAACATACACTGGAAGAAAAATGTTATCAAAGTTAAAGGGACTAGCCTAGATTCCACCTAGAATTAAAAACTTATGGGTAATACTCTAAATACAGCTAAAAAGTATAGTAAAATCAAAAAAACTGCAAAAATTTACACACAAATGGCTCAAATTTAGAGAGACCTAATTTGCAATATATCATTCTTTGATGGTGGTGTGACTATCCTGTGTTTCCTAAATCCTAAATGTGTACCTCAGATGGATTTACCAGATAAAAGATCAAACAAAGCTCCTAGATATTATCTAATACATATCAACAATTTCATCAAAAATAATTTGTTTAGCCATCACAGGTGTAGAAACAACATTTTTTTAAGTTTTCAAACTAGAAACACTGTTTTCACACTACTTTTTTTGCCGGCGAAAAAAATTAAAGTAAGTAAAGAATTGCAATTTTCTCCAATATTCCTCAGAATCATGGAAAACTACTTGTAGGTTATAATACTAAATACATTTTCTATCGATTAAAGTAAAAAAATATGTAGGTAAACAATTAGTGGGAAGAATCTAGGCCAGTCCTTTTAAGAGTCACAATGTTTGAATATCAAGGTTCGGAACAAGTATGAAGATCAGGAGTTAACTTTGTATCTGACAAAATTATTGGTAATTTTTAATTATTAAGCATGTCACTCATGATTTTCAATCAAACTTGTTTTCATTCAGTTTTCTCCAATACAACTTAAATTTGGCACCTAGTCATTATTAGTTATTGGGTGAAGTGGAGGTATGTTATGTGAAATACTCGTGCGCGAAGTGTCATATCCAGGCGAAGCGCAGCCGAGCCTGGATTGACACTGAGCGCACAAGTATTTCCCATAACATACCGACGATGAACCAAATAACGAATTTATCATACCACTAAGTCAATCTTAATCATCAAACTATTTATTTATTTGTTTGTTCAACTTTTTTAGTTTAATTCACAAAAATTAACAAAAACGAACCACTTTTGGTGAACGTTTTACTCTACATAGTACTGCGCATCCGTACAAATTTAAAATGCATCGTTCCGACGCGCTCGGTGACATGATATAAGGGGTAGGATACGAAATATATCCCGGCAGCGGCTCCTTTGGTTTTTTCCAAATATGGTCATAAATTCTCTTTGTGGTATGATAAAACCGGAAAGAAGTCTTCCCAATGCACAATCTATACGTCTCTCTCAATATATCATATATGAATTAATATCAAATACTCCTTTGCATTTCCTGATAGAATTCTTATGAGGGTTCAGTATAAATAATATCAAATTTTAATCAAATACTAAATAAAGATACAAAACCTTGTCTTAGACGTCACTGACGTTTATTTTCTAGTTGTTTTAATCATAAGACGTCACTGGAGTTTATTTTCTTATCCCATGATAGTTTCAGATTTGCATAGTCATTCAAATTACAACTGTTCACAATCACATCAGTGATATCAAGCTACATTTGCATAAGGCCAAAAAAAAAAAGTTGTTTGGTTGTCCTCGACCGCCCGCCCCTATTTTTCGAAACTGGAAAAAAGTTTTTACTGTACAAAAGTATACCGCGCCTAATTTTCAGATTTCCAAACAAAGGTTTGTTTTTTCTTTGAGAATTTTCATTTTTTGAAAATATTTTTTAAGTTGCTGTTTTCATTTTGTTTCCATTTAAAACTGTTTTGTATAAAGCGATTTTTCGGTACAGTAGACTTATCTGCATCTTTATAGAGGCCATAATTGTGTGTAGTTTTGACTTACATTTGAAAACAAATCTTAAAAAAAAAAAAATCCGCCCACCCGCACTTGCTCAAAAAAAGTTGTGGAGGACAACCAAACAATTTTTTTTTGGCCTAATATAAAAGTAGCTGTCAGAAAAAAGCAACCCACACTTACAATACACTCCCGCTCTAAAGTATTTCCGCACAATTAAAAAGATTCAATAACCTCGTTTTTTTATGTTAAACGACCTAGAAAGATTGATACTAGTTTAGATAACTTATAAAAATGGCTGATTTCATGGACCATATACAAATACACCACATGTACAAATCTCATTACTATGTAACTAATCAATTTTTCATAACCTCATTATTACCTTGTAACGGGATAGAACATTTTCAGGTCGTAAGTTTTAAAACAAATGCGCAGAAACGTATATAAACTTATAATTTTTTTATGTTCCGACGAAAGTAGTAATATGCATTACATGCCATATTTTCAAATGCAATTAATGCAATTAATAGTTACTTCGATAATTATACAATGTAGACTCTGTTAAAAAATGATGAAAATTGGATAAATGCCTTTTGAGATATGTCTGAATAAAAGTTTTGTGCGAAATACTTTAGAGCGGCAATGTATGTTTGGTCTTCACTAAGCAAATGACTTGTGCCTTAACTAACTTGGTGGTTTCCAAAAATAAACTTGATATTCAGCGAGTTAAATAATTTGATTAAGTTATTAACAGTGTCCAATTTTTGAAAAAACAAACAAAAGCAACTGGGCAGGAGCCTTGCAGTGACGGTAAAATTACAATTATGCTAATTAATACAATTTTGGTATTTGACTGACAGGCTGAATTTAATCTTAACAATTGATCACATTTGGAATCAAACCTACATCCATTGCATCAAAAAAAAGACTCTATATTTAATTGGTCCACTATGTGGAAGGGGTGAGAGGGCCCGATTACTTAACCTGGGGTCTAGGGAACTGGGGTTTGACTATGAAAAGGGGTCTAAAGAACTGAACTGACCCGGAAACTGTTATTTATTTATTTTTGCGGTGGGGGGGGGGGTAAATTTGAGCCTCTGAACCAAACATTTTGATTGAAATGGGGGTCGTGAGAACTAAACTTTTACAAAAAGGCATGTGAACTGAAAAAATGTGCTTGAAACAGGGTCTATGGAGTGGCAAACAGGGTGTGAAAAAGGGTTCTTGAGGACCCCACAAGCCCAAACCACCTTTCTACGTCAGTGCTTCCCCCTGGTTCAACTACTATAACTTACACTTGATAAATGTTCCCAGGTCAATGTCACTGACATACTCTCCAGTATCCACATAGCGGCTGAACTTGATTTCGTTGACCATGTCTTCAATCTCTTGCTCCGACGGGTAATGGCCCAGTGCTCTCATAACAAAAGGGATCTCAGATAACGGGATGTGGGTAGACACCCGACGATTCGCCATGGTGTCTACTCCTTGACTGCAAGAGAGGACAAAAAAAGTGACTTTGTTAACCATGCCTTATTAAAATTCTCATGCCCTGATGAATATTGAACCAAAACTTCCATTCATCTCAAATAACCAGATTTTGTAAAACACCGTCTCCTGGCCATATATGGTGTCTATACTCTTTGACTGCATATATATGATGGCTAACCCCGAAAGGGGGGACTTTGCAGATGATATCAATTTTGATTTTATCAGTTCATCTTTTATAGAATTTTCTAAGCTTTAAAATGACACCTTACTTGTTCAAATTGATCAAGGCAATCAAATTTTACAACAGAAAATCGGCTGGAAATTCTTATTATTTTCTTTATTTTTTGCTGCCTATTTTCACCAGTTTATCGTAAAGTGTTCTGTCTCAAAGTCCCCCTTTTCGGGTGAGTCATCACATTTGACTGCAGGTATCTTGCTGAAGTAAAGTTGAAGCAAATCTTGACAAATATGTGATGGCTCACCCCGACTTTGCGACAGAACACTTTTGAAGAAACTGGTGAAAATATGTTAGGCAGCAAAAAATAAAGAAAATATTCAGAATTTACAGCAGATTTTCTGTTGTAAAATTTGATCACCTTGATTAACCCTTACACTCCTACGTACTACAAAGTACTACAGTAAGAAATCAAGAATTCGCCTAAGTCCCAATACGTCACAGACGGCGGATATAGATGATCAGGAAATTGCTGCCCGGGCAGGCCGCGCTCGGTGGCTTGGCATAGCTGGATATTGGAACGGGATAGCGGGGGTCGGGGGTTCGAATCCCAGGGGGAACCGGGGGGAACCCGAAATTTTTTCATGACGTATTTGGACTTAGACTGTATTTAAGCGTGCGAGAGTAAGGGTTATTTTCAACAAGGTGTCATTTTAACCCTTTGAACCCGACGAGCCAGTATACCAGCTCACGTGTACATGTACCGTATACCCGATGAGCCGGTTCACCGGCTTCAAGGTCACGTGTCAGAAACTTGATGTGTCTGTCATCAGGCATGGGTAGTTACAATTTTCAATGGTCTTATTTATATCAGAAGACATCATTGAAGCTTTGAACCCTTGGTTGATGGGTCATTTTGCTCTTATTGACTCGACAGAGGTGAAAATTCCACATATTTTTGCAAATTTGTTCACAATTTTCAACAAATGAGGCTTCGCCCATAGACTACAACGTAAATGTTGAATATGTTGGTCGACATAAATGATATATTTTGTGAATGCTGGTTATTGGAATATTTCAGACTACTGTAAAAAATGAAAAAGTAAAGTGAGGGAAATCAAAATCTAAGTAAGTTTAGGGATTATACTGTGTTTTTAAACTTTCGGGTCAGCGGTACAGATACATGTGGAGTGGCCATGGTTCAAAAGGTTAAAGCTTACAAAATGCTTTATAACAAATGAAATGATAAAATCAAAATCATCTGCAAAGTTCCCCCTTTCGGGGTGAACCATCACATATCATCACTTAATTGGTACCATATCTTACATCTGCAAAATTTCAGAAAATGAGTTAATTAGAAGTATACAAAAAGAGTAATTTACATGTATTCAACAAAAACTCACACAAACAGGACGATGTTTAGCATATTTCTAGAAATTAATATCAAATATAATAGGTACAAAAGATGTGAGATTCCAGGCAACCTTAAAAAGCACCCTCACTGTTAAAAGTGTAGCTACAAATACTGCATACTAGTTAAAAGTTACTGAATATAAAGCATAGTACCATCAATGTTTATCTAAACAATGAGGGCAGTACACTGTACAAATGAGTAGAGTGCACTGTAGACGTACACATATTAATATACTGCTTTTTTTCACACTTCTTTGTTTATAATCAATCTCCTTGGAAATTAGCATGTCTAATATGGATGGTACTTGGATTCAAACATGGAACCTGTCACGTACCCCTGAGTCTATGTTAAGAATGACAAGCCACCAGCTGTAGCTGCCCTAGCAGTGATTATTTGATCATAGCTAACTCTGGTCTGTGGTGCATTTGGACTTGTGAGTTTATGAATTATTTTGGAAAAACATATTATGAAATTCAGTGCTAGGGTATA
This sequence comes from Ophiothrix spiculata, assembly GCA_000969725.1. Classification (NCBI taxonomy): domain Eukaryota; kingdom Metazoa; phylum Echinodermata; class Ophiuroidea; order Amphilepidida; family Ophiotrichidae; genus Ophiothrix; species Ophiothrix spiculata. The sequence goes on along the minus strand of JXSR01S030051.1, from coordinate 10,878 downwards.
GAATGAAGTTGTTTGAATGAGAAAAATCCGAAAATGAGGTTTCTCTACATCCTATTCATCACATTTTCCAGATGTAAAATGACACAGCAACCTTGATTGATGTGTATACAGTAAAATATATCTGATAAAAATTAACCCATTTGAACTCGATGAGTCGGTATGACATGTTGGGCCAGTTTACCGTCTTTTAGCACGTTTCAGAAACCTGGTGTGCTTACCTACCGGTGTGGGTATACAAGTTTTGATAGGCTTGTTCATAACAGAAGACCTCAATGAATCTTTGAACTCTTCAATAAGTCATTTTGCTTTTATTTAAACACAAGAAGTGAATATTTACGAAGATTTCATGTAAATTTGATCACAATTTTCATCGAATTTTGTGTTGCCCATAGAACACAACGTAAATGTTGGATACGTTGGCCGATATTCTTTTTTGAATGCTGGTTATTCGGACAATTGTCAAATAAAAAAAATAAAGCAAGGGACATCAAATTCAAAGTAAGCTTATTTAGTGGTTTCAAACTGTTGAGGTGGTCTGGTCAGCGTTACAGATACTTGTAGAATGGCCAGGGTGTAAAGGGTAAGGATCCATAAACCTACCTTCTAATCTGAGCATAATAGAAATAGTTTTCCAATTCTTTAAACAGCTCCCCTTCACTTCCGCCTTCCAGGAGTCCATAGAATGGGATTAAGCCTTCGCCACCTAACTGAGAGCCTGCTTCCAAAACTCTGAAAGCAAAATTAAACAAATGAAAATTTCAATAAATTGACAATTTCATCAAGGTGTAAAATACTTTCAATCTTAAAAAAGATGTTACAACAATCTGTAAATGAGATGAGATCAATGTAAGAATCTTTTATATAGCTAGTTTTACAAAAACATCAACGGTTGAATAATGTGCCATGTTCCAAATTTTACAATTTCATGTGCCATATAACTTTGATATACCATATCACAGTTGTTTAGAATGCAGTAACAAAACCCCCTAAACACAACTATTTTTTTTCTGTTACAGATCATTTATAGAAATAAAAATTGATGATTGATAAGCAATTTCTTAAAGAGATGAGATTTGTGTCGGCAAGGACTTCAATCTTTGAGGGTAGCCTTGACTCGAGGCTGACTTCCAGAGATGGCAAAATATTTTCTTTCTTCTTCTTTCTCTTTTCTATTACCTAAGTTTCTTTTCGAATTTACTATATAGAAGGCCTATCGGAGGCCTATCTACTTTTAAAATGACCAGCAGTTTTCATCCTATAATCAAGCCATAATTTTATACCAGATTGTGTATAAATGTTTTATATTACTTCCTGTCTCTTCTAAATGTTATCTTATCCTCCCTATGATTTTTCATGTAAAACCAGAAAGAATTGGAATATAACAGAAAGTTTCAATATTATATTAATTATCATAGAAAATTAAGGAATGATATCAGGGTAGTCTTTAAACCCAATATTATTATGACTTGCAAGGGAGGTTTGCCATGTTTGATGTTGCTAGATATTACTTTTACAAGTAAAGCCA
>JXSR01S030044.1:0-12824 GCA_000969725.1 Ophiothrix spiculata | reverse complement strand
GTTGATATTCCCAAGCAGGTAGGTCAAAATACATGTTTCATTTCTCTTAAAATTTTGGAAAGTTAGGTGGCGACAAACTAATTTCAATGTTACAACAGGTAACTCTATAATCTGTAATTGACCCCACCAGAACCAAACGTGCACCATGAATAGTTAGGAGGGTCTCTTAAGGAGAGTTACAGTCAGAGGTCATTTTGGGGTCAAATCTTGGCAGTTGTAAAGAGTGTCAAGGTTTGTCATATATGTTGTATGTTCATCTGAGGTCATTTCAAGTAATGATGTAATTTGGTAAAATTGGTGTGAAGTAAAAGCTTATTTGAACATAAAATGTTAGAATTTAGTTTTGTGATTGATACCATATGTTAAAACTTTGTTTTAATCTGGAGTTTCAGATATTACCAGTGTTCCTGCTAAGGCCGTATGGTGCAGGAGTTGTAAAAATTGGCGCAACAGGTTTCTGAAAATGTGCTTAAAGGATGTCCTTTCTTGCTTTATTTATCTATTTTTTAGCTTTAGCTCGTGATTTTGGCGTAAGCACCTATTCAAAAATCAGTCAAATTGGCACAAGCCCAAACACCTAATTTCCCCTTATACGAGATGCTCTGTAGACCATCTTACAAGTCCATGTTCATTATCTGTCAATTGAGAACAAGCTTGAGTCAATCAGTCAAAGTTTTAGCTGAGAAAATGGCATTTGAGACCTTTTAAAAAGGACTTTAGAAGTAGTTTAGGATAAATACATTTCCTGAGAAAACATATTTAATTGTTATCTCCGTATGAACACATATGTCATACTGTAAATGTTTCATATAATTCTTACCTTTTCAGCCAGTTCTTCCACCTCACTATGTAGATCGATATCATAGTGATAATCAATTTGTAGGTCCAAAAGTGTGCTTTGCACGAGATCAAGAGTGATGCACGATATCACACTGACTTTGACTGTAGATCCCCCTTGCAACATCATAAAACTGCTGCCCCTCTTCATTGCACGGTATTCATTACAAATATTGACCAATGTGTCTTCCTTGCACCTCATTATGTAGTCCATGGTGGCAATGACTATAGAGGTCGCAAATTGTGATTTGCATGATAGGCTACCAGGAGTAACTTAACTGATACCCTTGCATTATGACTGTCATATTGTAGTCCCCCCATGAGTGAATTGATTAATATTCTTGTTATATGACAGTCAATTTGTGATTTGCACAATATCCCAAGTGACTTTGACCTTTACCGTCGATTAGTAGATCTGCCCAAATTGTGATGTGAACGGTATTTTGAGCGATTTGACTGATACCCTTGCAACATAACGTGTCAACATGACGACTGATTTGTAGGTTTCAAATTGTCATTTGCATGATAACGAAGTGACTTTGACTAAATTCCATGCAACATGTTCAAAGCATTTGCCCCCTCTCCATTTGCATGTTATCCAATACAATTTTGACCAATGCTAACCATCTGTTGGACCAAATACCCATTTGCCATTTGTTTGAATTTGAAATACCTCTAACGTGCAAAAGTTCTCTTACTCGTGAAATCCAGTATGGGATTAATGAAATAAGCATGTGCTACACAATGTACGCAAGTGCTATGTAGAGCATAATACTAAGATCTCTGGTTCGATCCCCCTTCAGGTCACACCTTGTTTCTATGAGCAAGATACTGATTGCTCCAAGGTTTGGAAGTCACATTATTTAAGGACCCCTTTGCAAATGCTCCTCCTTGTGGTACCATATACCTGATAAGCTATTGATTTCTTTTATTGTCCTCAGCCTGGCCCTGCCTCTCTCAACATCCTTAACACCAAAGCAATCAGTTCCCATGTAAAATGATCCTCAATAAAATAAAAGAAAGCAAGTGTTTGTCTAAACTTTGCATTGAATAAGTTTTAACAGCTCTCATCTGCATTTCTTAGTTTTTTGATTCAAAATTGATAAATAAGACTGACAACTTTTCTATATACATGTGCTTTGCTCCTTGAATCCATTTACTTTTCAGCCCGGTCAAGCGGCTCCGGCTCCTGGTCAAGAATTTGGTGGTGTTGCTGCTGGTAGCGGTGTATGTCTGCATATCCTTAAAAACAATTCTTCTAATTGCATTAATTGGCATTCAATTTGACCAAGCCTTTATTAATGTACCCTAACCCCTTTTTTGCATTTTTTGCCAATTGACCCCCTAGCTGACTTGCATTTTGTTTTAATTTTCTAATGAGCAATTATAAAAGGAGAGATATTGTTTTATTTTTGTTGTTGCTTACACTGCCACATTTTGTGGCCAGGTTGGTTCTGCTGGTAAAGCAAAGGCACAAAATCCAAAAGATGGTAAAGAAACTGACATGCTGGCCAAAATGGCCGCCTCCAAGGTAACCATGGTAACAAAGAGAAAGAAAGAGTGAAACTATATCAGGTTGACTAACTGCCTGCAAATTAACCAAATTTTACATTTTTTCCTCCAGCACGTTTAACCACATTCGTATCAGTGATGTGGTTTTTACAATATCATATCTGATTATCAATAATCATACATCACTCATTATGTTATGTATAGAAATTTTTGAATCACTTAGAAAAACAAAACAAAATTATATCATGCACACACAGTAAAAACACAATATTCAGGTGTACATATTGTGAGTACAAAAGATTTGAAAAATGTCTGATTTCTTATTCAATGTGATCATTTAAATTGTGTTGCTCATTTTCTTCATTTGAATCATTGTTTTTAAATTATTTTGTCTTGTCTTTTACATTTAATAGTTTACCTGTATTTGTTTGTAAAGTTTTACAAAATATTAAGCAGTTAGAATTTTCTAGTATAGGATTTTTATCAAAACATTTACTTTTACAAATTTCAAAAGAAGTAGTGTGAGACCATAATTCATAGCATGCAAATAACTGATGCATATGCATGGATTGATAATGAGCAGAGAATTAACACATTGCCACTTTCCTCATCTTACTGACCTATTTTTAGGACATCTCTGCAAATTCATTTTACGTTATGTTTGTAGTTTTATTTTTATCAAGTAACAGCCTGCCGTATGCTGTCACACCAATACTGAATGTTGAATTATTTTTAATTTGTTACCCATTTTTATACATCAATTTTCTTTTTAATAACAGTTATGTCATGTGTTGTGTTCCAATATGATTTGAAATATTTTGCATGGTGTGTTATGTTCTTTTTTTTCACATACAAATTACACGGTATATTGGTCAAAAGATTGAAAATAGATAGTACAGGGCCTCATTAGTTTCTAGATATATGCACATAATGATGAAGTTTTGATCTCTTAATTTAGTATTTAGTCATAGCAGCATTTGGGTTATGTTTTGCAACTTCTGAATTTGCAAGTAATAAACTTAAAGTTCAATTGCATACGTAAGATACAATATTTAGACCTAGATATCAGGGATGCAGGAATGGTTGTGATCAATAACTAATAAACGCACTGCTAGTTAATGAGGTGATGTTTAGTTATTCAGCCATCATAGCCAGTGTTGTAAAAAACTTAAAGCCGTAAACTGCAGTAAATGACAAATTTTACCTGAGAAAGATGCCATCAAGGTAGCCCAGTTTTTTGAAATGGCAAAATGTAACCAATTTGTGTAATTTTTGGTACTTTGAAGTAAAAATATGTCTGAAAGAGCCTCAGGGATGCCAATTTTCCTACTTTAGTAGGAATTCCTACTTTTTGGTCATTTTGGAGCATTTTTCCTATTTAAAAAAAAAAAATCAAAAATTCAAGAGTTTTTTTTATTAAAGTGATAGAAAGTTGCATAAAATGTTTAAAGGGTCACAATGTGCATGAAAATAGAGATTTTAGCAACTAAAATATCCAAAATCTTCTCCGAGGGGAAGCTTTTCTCCCTCCGCTCGAAATTGGTATCCGATCGAGACTTCTTATTTTTTTCCGTACCCAAGTGGCATCCCTGGAGTCTAAATAGGCATGAAAATAATCAATAATACTCACTTGCGAATTCTTACGGAAGTTTGGTATAATCAATATTGATTTACACCTTCCCGGTAATGTCTTAATCCGATTTGGGAAGTAAATTCAATTAGTTGATGGCAAAACTGCTTTCCTACATGTAAAAGGCTCAAAAATATCTCTGAATAGGACGGCAAAATATTGCCAAATTGAAAAAATGAAGCTGCTGCAGATTTTACCTGCGGCAAGCAAATTAAAAGTAGCCCAATTGGGTGGCTAAACTATGGCTTTGGCAATGCTGATCATCGTGATTGAATTAGTTATGCAGTCATCATCGTGAATGATATTCATTTAGGCACGACTTGTAATAACCAATTAACATACAATCCAATTTCAAAACACACACTAAGCAAAACCAAAACCAAAAATTATTTCAAGCACATTCTCAATAAACAAAAACACAAGAAAATGTAGCTCAAGAAATATCAGGTAGATTTTTCTTTATATATCCCATCCTTTCCTTACATGAATATTCAACCTAGATCAAGCAACCATGTGCTAGTATTAATAGCTATATTCGTTTGTATTTATTTCAGCCTGCTCCTGTTGACCCCAATGATCCACAGACTTCTAAATTTAGAGAATTTTTCAAGAAACTCACTGGAGATGTAAGTATTTCAAGGAGAATGACATCGGTCTATTAAAGAGATTTAAACCTGCTGCCAAAAAGATTTACAGTTAATAATAGTGATCAGGAAAATAAATAAAATGATACCATGTGGACTATGAAATGAGCATCCAGTTTGAAATATTATGTGTAAAGCTGGTTTCAACTTGGCTGTCTTGGTTATCGCAATGTTGCGATGATGTCAACAATTTTAAGTGAATATTCTCAACCTTGTAGCGTTTGGAAAAGATTGTAGCAAGCATGGTCAGCCAATACAATGATTACCTTCTTATTGACTTTGCAGCAACATGTTGTGAAAATTTAGATTGAAGTCAACTTTGGTCATGACAACCAATCGCAGCATTGGCATAGATGAGTCGTGCTGAATTTGAACAACCCTGAATTGTGTAGATATAGTTGTCTACCACAGCTTCTTACTAAACTTTGATCAACACTAAATGGCAGGCCTTATCAGATTGTGTATTAATACAGGAAAGCCTGTACATAACTGAAAAAGGGATGCATGTACATCTCAGCCAAGAATCTGTAAAAACTCTTTAGCAAGCATCTCCCCAAGCGGCAAAGTGATTTTTCTCCTCGAGCTATCATGGTTGCTTGGATTTCCCATAGAGTGCTTCTTCTCTCCTTGAAACAGTCTGTTTCAAAACAGAGGGTGAACTAGTTGTCAGGATTCCACTTGTTTACACTCATTGTGTTTTGTTGTTAATGCCTTGATATGCGTTTTACATCAATAAAGTAAATCCACAGCACAACTGCAGCAGACACAGTGCATGCAGTTGGTGTTACTCATGCAACTGTATCTATGGTGCATGTGTGAGTGGGATTACCTTTGTTCGCAGACACATAAAAGCCTCAGAATTTCTACTATTTAGTGATGATCAAAGTAGCAAGTGATGCATACTCTGTTCACTTCAAATATCATGGTAATAGAATAATTTTTAAGAAGATAGTAGTACATGTAGAAACTTTTGAAAAAAGAAAATATATAAATATCTTCTAAGCTTGTGATGATCAAAGCAAACTCTTTTTTCAAATATGTTAACTATTTGTGTTTAATAGGACATGGAAGTTGATGCCTGGGAATTACAGGAGATCTTGAATGCAGCCATGAAGAAAGGTGAGTGCCATGTTTGGACATGACGTTTGAGTTTCGACACATTTGATGTATGTCATAAGGTCATGAACCTACAGTCTGTATGAGAGGTGGGTAAGATCTAGCAGTGTAAGTTCCTTACTGTCAAGCATCAAGCATTGAGAGTTGTGAGCTTTTCTGAGCAGCACCTGTAATGTCCCTGGACAAGATCTTACCTCTCATATACTCCTCTGATCTTGGGAGTATAAAATGGGCGCCAGCATTTTTCAGTGCAGGGAAGGTAACAGGCTTGTAATAAAGGAAGCGTGGCGATTCCCTTAACCCTAAAAGAGCCGGGGCGGATCCGCCCCCCTCCGACATTTTTTGTTATACCTCCGCCGATTGTTATTTTTTCGCGCTGAAACTTATTGACTTTTTTCCTTTAAGCCTTGCACTTAATTTAAGACCATTTTTGTGAAAGGGTTGGGACATGGCGTTGCATAATGGCACGCTGGGTCAAACGAAAAACTGACCAAAAACAGATTTTCAATGGAAATTACACACAAATTGTGTTTTTGTTTTCAGGATACACTTCCACTATGTTTTATCTTATTTATTTGATTTATTTGGAGTAAGAACATGTGTAAGTATACTTTGACACACATCACTGCTAAAAAAATGCAATTTTTGCTTGAAAAAATAGCGAAAAACCATGATTTCGGCAATTTTTGGTGATTTTTGCGTTTTTTGACATGACGTTACTTATGACGTCACCGTGACGTCATACAAGTTCCGTTTTCAATTTTTTTGGTACCAAGGGTCATAGCTATCCACCAGTAGGCACTACTCTACACTTGATGTTTCATCAATTGGTTTCCGAGATCATGGGTGGGTCGAAAAAGCCCGGCTCTCTTAGGGTTAATGTAAAAATGACTATAGTGGAGTGTCCCAATTGGTTTGGAAAAAGATTTGGGAACTATGACCTTTTTAACTACAGCCCTTTAACTTGTAGTCTATGTAACCTTTTCAGTTTATAATGCTAGGTATTTTCCAGAGTAATTATCATATTTTTGGTTTATATTTATCATAAAACTATGCTTATCATGAATGCAGAATCTTAATTTTTTATTCAAAAGTGTGCCACTTTGCTTGCCAATATTAATGTTCATTGAAAAGATCCCAATACTTTTATAAATTTTCTTTGTAACATACACTAACTGACTTGCTTTATTATTTTAACCAATGTTTTATTATAAGCATGGGATGTTTACACTGCTTAATAGATTTATTAATTAATGATGTCTGGCTGGTATCACCTAGTAATCTTGTAATTTGAAATATGGACTTCAAAAAGAAACAACATTTGTTGATTTTTAAAATATATTTGCTCAATTTTTGTATCTAGCTCATTCTGTTATTTCTTGTTATCCATTGACTATTTACTTTTGATCATCAAGTTTTGTGATAATTTGTTGTTTAATTTACACTTGTGTGTCTGTCTGTCTATCTATCCATCCAATCTTCTATCTTTCTATCAATCAGAGCCACACTCCAGACGGGTGCATAACTTCCAAATCTTCTCTTGTTGGCGATCGTGGTCATGTAGGTCTTGCATGTTGAGAAATAAAAGACTTCTTGACTTTTCTTACTTTCAATTCTATTTTCAAATGTTTGTTTTTGGATAATGTAGCTACTTTTTGACTTTTCTTTCTATGCATGATGCTAAAATTTCAAAATTTTGATTCATGTTGAATGTAAGTGATACGCGTGGCAGTATCAGTTCCTGACTCTTAATCATCAGGTTTAGAGAAGTGTGGGTTCAAATCTGCTTCGACGCATGAAGTGTCACTAAGCAAGATGTTATCTCTCATTCATTTCTCTCAAACCAGGTGTCATATAAGAACTGGTATTCTTCAATGCAAGGAAGGTTAACCCATAGCCATCACCTCCATAAATTAATGGTGAAGTCTGGCCACATTGCTTTAAAAGAGAGATGAACACTTCAACCTTAAAAATACAGGTCACCCCTTAATCTTTTCCATTACATGTCCAAATTACAAAAGGTTTAATTTGATTAAAGTGTAAATCATAATTTTGAATCTAATTTGAAGATGACGATACCTAAATATGACAATACCTAAAAATTGTTTTTAATGCAACAATGTAACAAGATTAGTTTAGAGTATATCATAAGATTTCAAAGAAAATTTGGGAAAACCTGAAAACTTACCAGAATGACGAATGTTAATGCATGCATGCAAATTTTTTTATGAAATGAAACATGAATTTCTTTTAAATTAAATTGCAGTGTGTACATTCCTGTTGAAATATTTTCACATTTTATTTCAATGTTAACTGTCTTTTTTTCATAAGAGAATCCAATCGTGGATTCACATTGCAATTTCTTTGTTTTAAATATTTCTTTTTTAATTTTTATTTAAAGATGTTTTAAGTGATTGATTACTTTTAATTGTTTTTACCCATGCATGTTCATACTCTGTGACAAGGAAATTGTTTTTTAAATAGATTTTTACAAATAACAAAATTAAGTAGTTAACTTAAACATTCCAGTTTATATTGAAGGTTTTTTTTCAATGAAATCAATCTTTTGGTGATATGGTACATGTTCTAATCATATTTAAAATGGAATGCATCGAGTGGATTCTTTTACAGGTGTGAGAGTTCCCTCTTTTAATCTGATTTCTTCTCTTTTGAAAGTATCTGTGAAGCAAAAGTTTAACTTTATCATTATCAGCCCTTTTTTTAGACAAGTTTTTCCTAAATGTTCTAATATTTTTCCTCCTTTATTTTGAACTATTTTTTCTCTGAACCACTTATCCTTTTTCAAAGAGGTCTCTCACAGCTCGTGTAAAAGGTAGCAGGATATTTTATAAACTAATTAGAACAAGTGATACTCAAGACACAGAGTTATTTTTGAATTTCTTGTAAAAGCTTGGCTTGCTTCTTCTCCGAGTCGAAGGCGATATAACAGTAACTACCACGATTCAACTATATATGAAGGTAGAGCACATGCAACTTGTATTTCTTTCTATTCTTACAAGACTTAATCTCCTGGGTGCCAATGATCTTAGATCAATTTTAATTGGATAATACAGTGTATGATATTCTTACGTTTGGGCTCTATAATAGGCCTACAGTGATGTGTAACCGAGCCCAACCACATATACTTACTTTTGTAGCCAGTAAAGCTTTAACAGGAGCTACACTGAAACTTACACTTTGGCTTTTTGCTACAGTGCCTGTTTATAGTTAAATAAATTGTATGAAGATCATTTGACCCAATGAGCACCTATTTCACAGGAGGTTAATGTTAGCTGTATGCTGGTAGTTAAAATGGAGATTGGAATGTGCTAGCAGATCAGAGAAAGATTTCAAAGGCATAATGATTACAAAAACCCCTTTATCTATGCATGTGAAACATTGCATAGATAATGTTTTTTCTGTTGGTATAGTCTTCTCCTCCTCCTCCTTCTCCTACTCCTCCATAAGACTTTTTTTTTAAAAACACATGTAACTCAGAAACTACAAAGGCTCCAATGACCAAACTTGACATACAGATACCCCATTACAAGAGGAAGTGCCATTGGGGGTCTTGTGCCCAGAGACCTAAGGCCTTAGGCCCCAGGGGCCAAAATGTCTGTATAAAAAAAAATCACCTCTAACTCCAAAACTACATAAGGACCAAACTTGGTGCACATGTGGCCCATGAATAGAGGTAGTCCCATTTGGTAGTCTTAGGCCCACGGCTCAAATGTATTTTTATTAAATCACCTACAGCAACCAAACTTTAAAAATTTTAAGGGCTAATCTAGGTAGACATGTGCCCTGTGATTAGAGGTAGTGCCTTTCGATAGTCTTAGGCCCAAGGCCCAAGGCATTAGCCCCCTGGGACCTAACTGTCTATGTATAAAATCCCATCTAACAACCAAACTATAAAAGCTACAAGGACCAAACATGGTACAAATGTGGGGCATGACTAGAGTAGTGCCTTTTGGTAGTCGTATGCCCTGGGGTCCAAGACCTTAAATGGCTGTTTATAAAATCATTTCTAGAACCAAAATCACAGGATCCCCAGGGACTAGACTTGGTACACAAGTTACCAATGACGAGAGGAAGTGCCTTTTGGTAGTCTCAGGCCCAAGACATTGTGTCCCAGGAGCCCAAATGATTATGTATAAAACTACCTGTATCGACCAAACTATAAAAGCCATAAGGACCATGATACCAAACTTAGAACACATGTACTCTATGACTAGAGGTAGTGCCTTTTAATAGCCTTAGGCCCAGAAGCTCACATTGGGCCCCAGGGGCACAAATGTATGTTTTAATCCACCTCAAGCAAATGAATTACAAAAGTCCCAAGGACCAAAGCTGACACCCAGATTTTTCATGCTATATGACTTGAAGTGCTTTTTGGTAGTCATAGCCCCTGGGGCCCCAGGCCTTGGGCTCCAGACTCAAAAATGGATTTATATAAAGTCATCTATAGTACCAAAACTACAGTACCCCCAAGGACTTAGTGCATGGATGCCTTGTGACGTGAAGAAATACATTTGGATAGTTTGTAAATACCTTTGGATAGTCTTGGCCCTAAAAAGACATTTTGTGTCCCTAGGGGTCAGCACATGCATAGATGTTCTGGAGTTGTCTATAGATTATGCTTTTTTAGGTGTAAGATGTAGCAAAAAAAAGGCAACTATTAGTTGTAGTTTGGTTTAGGTGTGTGAAAGACTATGAAAGCTGCTTATAAATATATACATGTGCTGAAAAAATGTTAACATGATCGAGATGTTACATAATTATGTGGTTGAAATAAAGAGAGATCTTTTGAAAATTTTGCATCTTATGAAAAGTTAATGCGTAGAAAATTTGAATAGCATGTTAATGATGCAGGATCCAATGAAAGTGAGCTTTCACAATGTTTAGCTATTTTTGGAAGCATTTGTTATAGTTTTGATTGTTGCATGTATATCTGTCTTGCTTTTGACCAGGAATTGGATTAAGTTCTTCCTTAGGATTTGGGAAATATGACAAAATTGTGTTAATATTGAAATACAATTGTGCTAAATTATTCCTTGACGGATGCGGTAAACTTCATCAAATATGTAATTAATTTGACTCATTTCATTTGCAAAATTAAGTGGTCATTTTTTTTTTTTCAATCGGCCAAGATTTTTATGAGTAATATGCTATTCAGGTTAAGCTTAAGAAAATTATGTGAGGATGCCATGATTAGGGGAGAGGTGATGTGATTTCTTTTTACTTTTTGCAAAAATTTGTTACAACATCGTAGCATATTACTCTCGTATCATTGCGGCATTTCAATAAGTAAGATAGCACATACGCTAGATCCAAAGTTGAAAGTATTATTTTAACAGTAGAGAGAAGTTTTGATAAGTTGATTATGAAATATCAAACTGAACCAATTAATTAATTTACTTTATTTTGTGTACCTCAAAAATGACATAATTTGATGACTAGTGACATAATTACATAGTGTATCTTGGTCATAGAACAAAGTTGTTTTTCTGAGTTCCATGCCGTGTGTAATTTCCAAACAATTGAATTGTGTTCTTTGTTAATTATTTTGTGACCAGTGATTAAAAAGCATAAGGTTAAAAAGCACAGGGGTAAGTAGTGTCAATAATCAATGTATGTATCGGGGATCATCAGAAGTTTTTTTGCTGGTAAAGATAACACATAAATCAATTTATACAAACAACTACACAATATGTTACATATGAGCACTTGAAGATGATCGTTGCGATGGTATTCACCAACAGATGGCAGTGTTACAGAATCAATTGTTGGTCAGTGGCGCAATGATTTTTGACAAAATGCACGTGGGCATTAGGGCATTAAGCATAACATTTGCGCCTTAAAAGCAAAACTTGTTATTTATTCATCGTGTCTTCACGGTAAGCATTGAACAACATGAAAAATAGAATGAAATAATAATAAATGTTTCCAAACCAGCTGACCTTTAGTGCAGAAACCTTGTATTAACTGAGAAAAAATAGAAAATTTCTGTCAGTAGGAAGTTATCTCAGCGATCATCTTTAGAACCCAAAACATTTTTGATATTTTCGTAATGAAACGCCATCTGGAAGGTTATGAAACTTAATCTGGAAAATGTTCATTGGAGATGTCTGGTTTACATAATTAATGAGTGAAACAAAGAACACACTAACTAAAAGATCATTTATTTTATCAGTAATTCCATCTGTCTATTGATACTCAAATACTTACCCAGACACTGTTCAAACTAATGCATTTTGTGGCTTCTGGCATGAATACTTACCCAGACACCCCGAATATTGCGTATCCCCCACTCCCGGGTGCCCCGGTCCCGGAATTGATATTCTTCACTACCCATAAACCCTAATCGCATTAGTTGGACAGCATCTGGGTAAGTATGGTTTCTGAGTAAAGGACACCCCTTTCAGGGGGATCCTGCATATTATGTTTATGGAGGTTGTCTGGGCTGTATAATGTGAATTTAAGTACATATTAAGCATAATTTTTCCGTAATTAAATGTTGGAATTGTTCATTTTAGGCCATTTTGGATATTTAATGTAAATTTAAGTATTTACTAACTAATAAATCATTCATTTTTATTGCAAAATTGTGTTAAATTAGTTGTACAAGTTGATAAGCAAGCATGCCAAAATCTGATGCTTAACTTTCTCTCCAAGGTTGTGTTTCTTCATCATTTGTATTGGATTCATCTGCAGAAAAAATGTAGCATTTCCCAAAATATGTAACTCCAATTATAGCTTACCTGTTTACAGATCTTGTTTTTTTTTCTGTATGCAAATAATCAAAATTTCATTATAACTGATCCTATATGTGATCAAAACTGCCGTGGAGAACTTTTCAAAATGCTCCAAAAACAGTCAACCTTAGAGGGAATGAATGTATTCTGATTTGTTAGTGCATGTTTAAAAATAGAGCTTATTTGATTGGTTAATCAGTTGAATATTGTATATTTAATTGCCATTTAGAGTCATGGAAAAAAGCCATATGTTTTGACTTAAAAGTTATCCTAAAATGCGATCTGTGTACTGAATGGCAGATTGCGATCACATGTTTTATCATATAATCG
>JXSR01S030043.1:5363-15864 GCA_000969725.1 Ophiothrix spiculata | reverse complement strand
TTCTGACCTTGATCCTTGTTTTGGGTCGTAACAGAATCAATATTATTAGTTCAAGTTCAATCTTTATTTCCGTAAAAATATACATCCAAATAACATCATAAACACATGTTCATTGCGTGTAACGCCCACGCAGGGAAAAATTGATAAACTACCTCACAACTACTATCGCACCCCATAATCATATCACTTATCAGTTGGAAATTCATAAAGTGACCGAGAAGAATGAACATTTTTGGGTGTTTTTTTGATATGTTAATACCATATTCATTGAAATATTTATGAGGTATAATAAAACAAATACAACATGGTTTATTTCGAGAAGTATTGAAAATTCCTGATTCCTCGGTGTTTGATGAGTGTGACTACTTCCCTACGCACAAGCATCCAAAACCTTGGGATCAGAAATTTTCACTAAACTTCCCTCTATACCATGTTGTATTTGTATACTACAAAATAAATTGCAATATTATTTAAAAAATCTCACAATTTTCAATCTTTCAAGCTTTAATTATTTCTACCTAACAATTATGGCAGTATAAAAAAAATTATAAGATTACAATTTCAAATGTTATTAAATGAGTAAATAGAGTATTATGTGGGCAGCACATCTGTTAAATGTAGGGATCATGCAGTTTGAATGTTGAACAACCCTCCTCAAGACTTCGCCTTTCTTCACCTGGGCTGAATCATTCTAAGGCCAAAAAAAAAATATTTTTGTTTGTCCATAACGGCCTTTGAAAAGGTAAGGTCGGTAGGCCGGCTTTTTTTTTTTAATAAATTTTTTTTTGTAATAAATGTACATGAAACTCACCTTAAAGAACTGAAAAATTGAACAAGAAATAAACTTAACTTACGAGAACAATATACTGTTTATTCTTAAGAGGTCTTCTACATTGGAAAATACAGTTCATGTCAATTCATTTCATATTTTTACGATATGAAGACTTTCTTAGTGAATTTTTATATCTTTTTGCATGAAAAATCCTCAAATAAGAGTAAAAAAATAAAATAAAAACTTTATAAAGCACACGATCGGCCCTAATTTTGACGGTCAGTCGGGCGAGGACAAACAAACAATATTTTTTTTCGGCCTAAGGTCAGGATTTCACCACAGTACTTCACATCTTCCCAGAAAATATAGACAAAGTTTCACCCAATTGTCAAATGTAAATAAGCAAAGCATCATCCTTTTTTGCAATCATTTCCATAGGTAAAGCTTTACTTTAGATCTGTTTTTACGGGTTGGGCTTCACCATGTTTTGCTCTTTATGCAATTTGTATATTTTAAAGTTTCTAACATTTCTATGCTTTTCTGTACTTCCGTAAAAAGCATTAATGTAAATAATGTGGATATTGTATAAGAGAATACATGCAGAGGGGACACTCCACTTTTATCCAGGATTTGCAAAAATCATAGAATTTTGAACTGTTATGGTCAAGTTCAATGCTACTTAATCGATTGACACTGTATCAACACAATCCACACATCCACTGTTTTATGCAAATAAACCAACTTTGACAAGCTTACATTTTCCTACATTTTGAATATGTTGTTTGGAGGTCATCAACAGTTAATTTCAGCTAAAAAATCCTGTGTTGCAATTTAGTCTACGTCAAACAAACAGATTTACTAGCCTACTTTGCCACTAACAGATTTAGGAAATTTCTAGAAACACCTCTTTTCATCATTTTGGTTAAGAGATGATTATCTAGTCTTTAAGTGGTTGTCAAATGACTTGAAATGGAAAAAGAATGAATTAAAAATCTCAATGTGAACTGCTTTTACACCTTTTTGAATATTTTTGCCAAAATTTGCCATTTTCTCTCAATTTTGTGATTTTCCAAAAAATCTTAAAATCAATCTTGAGATACTTGAATAATAATTTTTTAAGTATATAATTGTACACAGATATGAAGCATCAAGTAGCAAAACCTATGCATCAAAACGAATGATTTGTGTTTTGGAATTTCAAATCCCCCTCAGACACCCCTTTTCATATGTTGTTAGAGAAAGTAGTGATAACTCTATTTTCTTTGTGGGTAGAAAACTTGGGCTTGTCGGCAAAAAATACCTCTTAACCCCTCCCAATGACAAAGAACCTTCCCATACAATGCCTCGCATCAAATGGGATTTTTTGTATGGGTTGTGATGAATGGGTTCAGGGATGAAACATATTTATGCAAATTATGCAAATTTAAGTCAAGGTCTGCTAATTGTGCTATGTTTCATCCCTAAACCCTCTCATTACAACCCATACAAAAAATCCCATTGGAAGTGAGCGAGGCATTATGGGAAGGTCCTGATGTCTTCTTTTTCCCCCCTCAGACACACACACCCTGTCTGCACACATGAAACACTTACTTGGCTGCCCCACTTTCAAATACATAGAGACGCCCCTGATTATTATATTATATTATCAAAATTCCTACATTTTTACTCAAATTGAAACAGCTATGGATATTTCCATACAAATCGGCTCTATTTTGGAGCAAAGTTTTTATTAAAAAATGTTCAAATTTGTGTCATTTGGTGCAAATCTTGAGATATAGACTTACTGAAATACCAGAACTGACAGATTGAGATATCATAAGAGACAGCCCGATTTTGCTATCCATGTTTGCAGCACCACCCTATAACCACTTTTGCTCTAAGTACACCACAAAAGATCACATCAGGGTTGTACAGCACAACTGGTGAAACCATTCCATGCAAATGCAATTAAAGAAACAGAAATTAATTAATTAATTATTGATCATTAATTAATTGATCTTGATTAACATGGCATTGATATAAAGTGTGTGGGCAGCACATCAATATCCATGTGTGCGGCTCCTCCCTGTAAGCACTTTTGTACTAAGTACACCCCCGGAAAAAAAACCTAGATCATTATCAGGGTTAACATTATATAATAATAATAATAATAAAAACGCATTTTTAAGCGCATTCTGTCAAAGACCGCAACGCGCTTTACAACAAAATATGCAAATCAGAATAAATAGCCAGCCCCATACACAAAAGATAAAATGTTAAAAGATCAAGATGCACACTCCAATACACTATAAAAAGATCGGATAAAAATACCATTAATATTTTAATCTCTTTCTTTGTAACATGTCAGTAATTATTTGATTTTTCAATTTCAATTTATTTCCATGTTTCTCAAAACACAATTGAACAACATTTCTCAAAATACATTTTGATTGTATACAGAAACTTTTCAAGATGCATTTGATACAACTTTCAAGTACTAGAAAATACAATAATGATAGATTCTACAATATGATCTTGTTAAGTTATAAAAAAGCAGATCATGACGTGATATCAGCTGAGAATCAATGAACAATAAATATGAGGTCTTTTTCAATTTCAATTTATTTCCATGTTTCTCAAAACACAATTGAACAACATTTCTCAAAATACATTTTGATTGTATACAGAAACTTTTCAAGATGCATTTGATACAACTTTCAAGTACTAGAAAATACAATAATGATAGATTCTACAATATGATCTTGTTAAGTTATAAAAAAGCAGATCATGACGTGATATCAGCTGAGAATCAATGAACAATAAATATGAGGTCTATAAATAGGAAACATGGCGGAGAGACCAAACAACTCAAGGCCCCACCTTGAAATATGATGTCAAAGGATATGATTTTGACAGGTTACGACATTGAG
Source organism: Ophiothrix spiculata (assembly GCA_000969725.1). Classification (NCBI taxonomy): domain Eukaryota; kingdom Metazoa; phylum Echinodermata; class Ophiuroidea; order Amphilepidida; family Ophiotrichidae; genus Ophiothrix; species Ophiothrix spiculata. The sequence continues at coordinate 12,183 of JXSR01S030043.1, read as the reverse complement.
GGACAAGACAAGAAGCTTTGATCTCCAGATAGAGCAGTTGGTCCAGATGAAATTTCATGCCGCATGCTTAAATTATGTTCTATTTATTATATTAGCTCTGTACTTGCACATATTTTTAATATTTCTTTATCTTCAGGTTCATTACCTTTATGTTGGAATACAGCAAATGTTGTCCCTGTTTACAAAAAGGGAAATTGTTATGACCTTACAAACTATACACTAGGAGATTGAATTTGGTCGCATATGGCCATTTTGATTTCATACGGCCACAAATAATTTCACATGGATTCACTGAATCCAAAATGGTTTCTGCTAGCTGCTAGCCTATTCAGTTGATATAAATCAGTAAGCATCTTTGCAAATGATTTGAAAAATGTATAAATTTTTATTTTAAGTTAATTTTTATCCTCTGAATCAAAATAAACAACAAAGATTCTTGCTGGTATATATTCACTGAATACGATAAGCAGCTAGCAGAAACTATTTTGAATTCAGTGAATCCATGTGAAATTGTTTGTGGCCGTATGAAATCAAAATGGCCATATGCGACCAAATTCAATCTCCTAGTGATAGGCCCATTGCTCTCACATATGTTGTTATTAAATTGTTGGAAAGTATTGTTTGGGACCACATTAGGGATCATCTCACAGAGAATGGACTTCTTTATTCAGATCCACATGGGTTTTTCCCTGGTAAATCATGTGCTACTGCTCTCAGTGAAGCAGTCTGTGAGTGGAACAAAATTCTTGATCGCTGTGTTTCTCCATCCCCGCGTATTGATCTCGACTTTGTTGACTATAGCAGGGCTTTTGATTCGATCCATCTCCCATGCTGTTCTATTAGAGAAGCTTCATCAGACGTACGGTTTAAGGGGCCCATACTAAACTGGATTTCATCTTTCATTATTAATTGTAGACAGAGGGTTGTTTTTGGTAGAAAAACCTTTGATTTTGTTACGGTTCTTTCAGGTGTGCCCCAGGGTTCAGTCCTGGGGCCCCTGCTTTTTAACATTTATGTCAATGATCTGAATTTACATCTTGATTCTAACATTTTTCAGTATGCCGATGACACTTTTCTTTTCCGTCACATTGTTGAAGATTCTGATATTTCTATCCTTCAGAATGATTCGGACAAGTTGTTTTGGCGGTCCAAAAACAATTTTCTCCAACTTAATCCTAAGAAATGTCCAGTTATGTGCATAAGTCGCCGTAAACGTAAACCCATTCCTGAGTATTTTGTTTCTGGCAACAAACTGTCATCAACTTCTAGTTTACGTTTACTTGGTGTACAAGTGTCAATTTGACATGGAATGAACAAGTTTCCAATTTTACTAAAAAGTGCAATAAGCTCTTGGGTTTTCTCAGGACTGTCGTTGGTAATCAAAACAAAGATATCTTGCTCAACCTTTACCGCTCACTTATTTTGCCCATTGTTGACTGTATTTTTGTTCTCCAGTTTGGTTTGTGTATAAACAAAATCATGTAAATAATTTGGAGCTCATTCAAAGAAGGGCTTCCTGTTTTATTTTAGGTCAGAGAAGGGGGGATCAGTCATATACTGGGCGTATCAAAGAACTTAATCTCATGAATTTAGTTAACAGGCGTAAATATTTATCCATTTGTTTTGCTTCTAGCTGTCTCCTCAATTCAAATCCTCTTTTTATTTCACAAATTGTTCCGTCAACAGCCGTCATCAAAATCATTTGCTTTTCAATGACCACATCACTCCCAAAACCAAGAGCTACTAATATACCATTGCTGCCAATTCCTCCTCGTATGTGGGCACAACTCCCTGAGTCTTTGAGAGACTGTTTTATTGTTCATTCCAAAATGTCTACATTCAAAAAACATCTTAAGAAACATTTCACTGAAATATCCATTGAAGAGCTGGAGCTGGACTCCTAAATTTTATTTTTCCCTTCAATGTTTTTATATGTCTATACTTTGCAATATACATGTTTGTCTCAGTGAGTTGGAGGTGCCACACTGTTTATGTGAAAGCGATTTTTTGCTCCTGGCTCCTCCAGGCTAGCTCACTGAGGCAAGATTTTTCTTATTTTATCTACTGTAAATGTTTTTATATAGATCTGTTTGATGTTATAACCGAAGTGTAAATAAATAAATAAATAAATAAATAAAAAAGACACAATAAAACAGGACAGGTTCATATTGCAATAGAAAACAAGTCCCACGGGACTTGGTAGTTCAATGGCCGGTCAATCTTGAGGGAAAACAATTTCACAACAGTGAGAGCATGGAATATTCAAACTTGCAAATGGATTATCAATAAATGTTTGTATATATTATATTTGTATATGCTGAGAGAAAACAAATAAACTAAACTGAAATGTATCAAGTATCTGGGAAGCAAGAATTTTGTGATTTCGATAAACATTCATTTTTTTATAATGTTATTATTTCAGTTATTACTAAGGGGATAGGAAATGGGGAAAATTGTTTAGTTAGTTTACTGATCAGTTGGGCGTCAGAAAAGTCAGAAATATCATTTTAATTTTTCTGTTATGGCCATTTTTTGAATTAAATTCGGAATCCCGAATTTAATTCCACATGTATTAGTATAGGAAAGGATGCATGCGCCTTTTATCCATATTTCAGTGGCAAAACAATTATTTGACAAAATACACTTGAAAACGCTTTTAGATAGTCATATTCCTTCATTTTATGCTGTTTTTACTATAAACCATTTTTGATCAAAATCTTATAGTATTGCTTTAATGTTTACATAAATGTGTTGGCATGACATGGGCTGGTGAAGACATACCTAGCAGGTTTGAAATGTCCATCAATTAAACATAAAACTCTGAAATTGTGTGGGCAGCTTTGATAAAGTGTGTGGGCTCTGGGTAGCATCAGACATACACAAATGTTTTAGTCCATCAGACAACGTTGCAAGCGTTTGAAATTGTCCAAAGTTACGGAGAGATATATGGACTTGTCCGTAATTATTCCGGGTAATTTTTGGATATTAATCTTGAGTTCAAGTTGCAGAGTCCCGTACTTTGGCATAGAATTAATCGTATTTTTTAATCTCACAATCTCATTAACCTTCACAGTGCACTATTCACCTACTGTTAGTGTTATAATCACTATTACACGAAAATAGACAGGTAAAGATTTGAATAATATTATTTATCAACAAGCAGGGGAAAGAGTTCATTATCACACTGACATAAAATACATAGACAACTTTATAATTCTCATTGCATTGTTCATAATTCTATTTTTTAAACCATGACAAAAACTCATTTAAAAAGCCACTCGGAATAAATATCTCGAAGTTCAGAGCGGAGTGAGCAACATTTTTCATTTCAATGTTTAAATTCATTGTAAATAGTGAACTACGGCCACTAGGGAATGAAAAAGAGAGAACCCATTAAAGTACTAAGGCTGGTATCGACAAGCCTTTTTTGTCTTCAATGTCGTTGACAAAACCAATTTTACTTGTTGTCGACAAGCCTGTTTATTTGTCGACAAACTCGACAAAAATAAAATAAAATAAAATAAATACTCGAGGAAAAATAGGAAGCTTAACATAGTAATGAAATTATCCCTTATATTTTACTTGCCTTACCATGAGTTTTTTTATCACATTTTGATTCTATCACAGCATCGCTACATTGATTTCATTTAAAGAGGGTGACGAATTCAACAGCTAGAGTGCAACAAGGAAGTTGAAATTTCAATCCTCTTGGCTGCATTAATGTCAAACTTATTCGCTCGATTTTGGGGGCTTTGTCGACTATGCAAATGCTTGCTGACACCAGCCCTATTAAGTACACACTGATTATAAATATGGAATCATTCAGTAAGATAAATGGGTATAGTACACCAGTATGAAAAGGACAGGCGGGGGCGGTCGCGATTTTGTAGAAGCGACTAAATTTAGGGACTAGGGATTTCTAAAACGTAAATTTAGGATACATTTGACATGTCTTTCTATATATTAGCTCATAAATATTGAAAATGTTACAAAAATCATATTTTTACCTTTATTCAAATAATAACAAAAGTGCTCCTATAGTGATACACTTTATTGTATTATTCCAATACCGCTGCGTAAACCCCATTCGTAGCAACGCGTGAACCCCATTCGTAGCAAAAAAATTTGAAGTTTATTCGATGCACTATTTTAACATAATGAAAATTACATGAGCGACACCGCGGAAGGTAACTCGATCAAATGTGGTAGTAAAGAGGCATGGCCACCGTCGTCTGGAAAAGGAGATCATTGTGACAAGCGACTTTAAAAAAAATGAATCTGGGCCTATTTCAAGCATGTGGTGACACATCCTGTTTCCCAATGATTACAGCCTGGTTCACCAGTCTGAAAGTTCACTAGTCCAATGATGGAATACGGTCCGCTAGTCCCAAAGTATAAAGGGTTCACTAATCATAAGGTTTCTCAGTCAAAAAATGAACAAGGTTTACTAGTCTGAAAATTAAATAAGGTTTGCTAGTTCAAAAGTGTAATAAAGTTTGCTTGTTCATGCACATTTAATTTGCGGACTATAGCAAACCTTATTTCACTTTAGTAGGACTGGTGAACCTAACATGTTTATCATTCCATAAACCCTATTTTATTTTCAAACTACTGGAACTTATTTCATTTTCAGACCAGCAACCTTATTTCATTTTTGGACTGGCAATTAAACCTCAAGATTAGCGAACCTTTTTTTTTTATTTTGGGCTTGCAGACCTTATTTAATTTTCAGATTAGCTAACACCTTTTTCAAATTGGACTAGCAAACCTTTTTTTCGAACTGACGAACCTAGCTCTTTTCAAATTCAATCAAGAGGCAAACTCAAAGGTACAGGAAAATATGCTTTTGGACTTGCAAACCCTTTTTTTCATTTTTGGACTAGTGAATCTTAGGTCTAGCAAACCTTTGCTACCAAAATGAGAATGCTCTGCTGAGATACTCCAATGACTGTAAACCACATGAAAATTCTGTATCAAATACAATATCTCCATCATTTAGACTTGGGTTCCTGAAAAAAATATTTAAGCACATTTACTCGATCATTGGGAGTGTGGGGTCTCTATCAGTCAGAAAGCGGGGACAAAAATTATTCCACTACAACAAGTCTAACTCTAATACTGTATTGCTCCTATCAAATGCTCACACCTATTTTTTCTAACAGAAAACAATTTTACCATGTGTTTCCCTTTGTAATGTCATAGACACTTATGTTCTTATTAAAATCTAGGACGAATATGTATCTAGAACATTGCAACAACTGATGTACAATCAGGGGGGATGGAATTGAATTTGCATATTTTTTTAATTTTTCGCAAATTCCCATAGGATTATATGTGATTTTACTAATATACTCTAAAAAATTCTCAATATACACTGATAGCACTTATAAAATTATCAAAATGTCAAATCCGTTGGAGTTGGGCGATCAACCCCACTCAGAATAACTTTAAAAACATTTTATTTGCAAATTTTAAAATGATCGTGAGAGAGGTATTATATACATGTAACATGTCCGTGCAGTAAACAGCACACCCGTTTTATGAAACACTGATTTTACCATTTTATTTGCTTAGTTTAGAGATATTATCATAGGAATTGATTTGAAATTAATTGATACGTTTTTCTTTTATGTTTTCTGAACAATTTGTCTCGAATTTGCATTTATTTTAGTATATTCTAGTGGCGATGTTGTATGCGTCATGTATAAATATTAATTTGGCCGGCATATCGCCAGCTACTACGGTGGCCGAGTGGTTAGAGCGTCAGACTCCAGAGCAGTAAGTCGGGGATCGTGGGGTCGAGCCCGGGCAGGATCACAGTGATTTTTCTTTCTCAAAAAAATAAAATAAAAATAAAAATAAAATAAATTAAAATTAAAAAAAACGCAGTGATTTTTCTTTCTCAAAAAATAAAAATAAAAATAAAATAAATTAAAATTAAAAAAACCATTTCGAACAAAAAAAATTCAAATCATAACATCCTCGAACAAAAATATATAAATAACAAAATAGTGTTTAAAAATAGAGCGTCTCCGCCCACCCGCCCCTGTGTACAATCAAATGACACAATCTCTAATACTGGAATGTACATCGATGTACATTCCCGGGGGGGGGGGCTACTGATTGCAAAAGGGGTTATGAGGACGTGCCGCAAATTCGGGTAGCAAAATCAGGCTTTCTGGTATTTCAATCGGTCCCTTTTCTTTGCAAAATGAGGTATTTTGATGGGTTTTCTTTTCAAAATGTTCGTAAATTTGCGCCAAATGCCACAAATTTTGACATTTCTTCTCAAAAATACTATGTTAGAACATTTTGCAAAAATAGATCAAATTTGGACAGAAAAATTGAGATTTTTGATTAAATTTGGCTCAAAATTTAGAAGATTTGATTTGTGGATGGGCCAATTTTTCTTGAAAATTGGTATTTGGAATGGTTGCTTTCCAAATTTCCCAGAGGCACGTCCCTACCCAAACCAAACATTCCAAGCCCTTGTGTAGTTTGCTCCAATATCTTACCTCATAAGCAAAAGTTCTGTCCATCATACTTCTTGATGAGCAAGCATCAGCTACTATGTGAACATCGTACCCTGCTGCGAGTAGATCTAGTGCTGTTTGCTGGACACATACATGGGCCTACAAATGGGTGAAAATAGACAAATATATAAATGTGCATTATAACTTGCTGCAAGTAGATCAAGCGCTATTTGCTGGACACATACATGGGATTACAAATGGGTGCAAATAGGCAAATATATAAATGCGAGGATTATAACATGCTGCAAGTAGATCTAGTGCCATTTTCTGGACACCAACATATCCCT
>JXSR01S030039.1:0-10862 GCA_000969725.1 Ophiothrix spiculata | reverse complement strand
CAGAGGTGGTATTCATGACATCACCACAATGCTCTCTTCCGTATCCCACAATTCTTCGATTTCGCTGCCGGTGTGCATAAGTTCCCCATTGAAATGCGTGTAAGAGTCGGCGTGTTATAGTTCGTTGACCCAGTGGGCTAGTGACACAAAATTAATTTATACAGAGAAGGAGGTACCTAATGGACATTTTGCTCGTTTTATAAGTCACTAGCCCCTCTAGCATGAGAGATTGATTAGATATTGGTAAATTCAAAATTGACGGAAACCATCGATTTGCCGATAACTGATCGATACTGAGGTCGGCGAAAATGACGTCATTTGACAGGAAGTAAACAGATTTTGACAGGTTGCGAAATCTCGGGAAATCGTCAGTCACGATGTGATTTCACAAAGGAAATATGAATGAATGAAGCAATTTTCCGGATTATTGGAATATTTTCCGTGGTTTGAGTAAAGTTTCTTGTGGTAAGTATTCTTAAGTATTATATAAATGACATCTCATTCAGAATAAACAGATTATTTGCTTGTTTTTTGGCGACAATTTTCAGCCATGACAATTGAATTTTGCGTTCGCACATGGTCATGTGCATTGCCTGTCAAATGCCTGTACATGGCATGCACATTGTTGTGTGATTGCCCAAGCTCGTCGATTCGACACTGTTGTATGCATGCGTAATATTTGACTCAGATTACATCAAAAAAGATTTCAAATTAATTTGTGCGTACACGAATATGAACAGTAAAATCATTGAGATTTTATGCTAACCTCCTGATAAAATCAAGCAGCAAGGATGACATACCAAATTATAGGCCTACTACAGCCTACAGGCTATACATCATGCCAAAATACAAAATGTAGCATCAATTTTTTTTCTTCACAAAAACAGGTCATCATGTCTCCACTTTGTAGCCAACAAAACTTCAGCTGAAATATTTCTGAATGTGTTTTTTTTTCTTTTCATAAATTTGATATGTCCCTTGCCAGGGAATTATTTGGCGTTTCGAACACGAAGGGAAATGTATACAGAATATAGTGCCAAAATTCTTGCTCGGAAATTTACATTTCAGACCCTGGAAATTGAACAACGCACAGTAACGAACATGACAAATTGAAATTAATAATTATAATAATAATCAGATCAGATAATAACAAACAGCTACCCAATAACACTCGGGTCGACGAAGCAATGTGAGGATTAAATGCCTTGCCCGAGGACATTGTTGGCTATAACATAACGGGGCTCGAACTTGCGATCTCTTGATTCGGAGTCCTACACATGTGTACCACTTTTGCTTCAAGCATCCCCCCTGAGATTTAATGCATATTTTTGTCATACATTTAGTGTGCTCCATATGAATTAGGATCAAACTTTACACGAGGTGTGATTTGCCGGGGTGATTTGTAATTTAAAATTGTAATTTTTAATTGTGGAAATGACGCAAACAAAAGGCCTAGATATAATAGCAAACCATGCTCTCAAGTATTTTTAGATCAGTCACTTTTTCATCGCAAAATATGGGTATTTTTGACAATGGTGAATTAATTCAATTTATGAAAAAGGAGAAATTGTTTAGATTTTTGTGTGTATACATATATTTTTTAAAACTTGGGACAATTTTTAACCAAACATTAATGTTACTTATCAATAAAATTGAAATTGAGTGGATACACTTCAGATTTCACAAAGGCATGCCCAAATTGCACTCAAGGGCTAAGTTACAATCAACACATACGTAATGTGCACCCAGTTTCGGTCATGGACGTTTAGCATAAGTTTGAGCTATGTACATGATGGTTATTTGACTGCAGCTGTTGTACCATACTTTTAAGACTTTTCCTGGCCAGAAAGTTGCCTGTTTGACCCATATTTTGCACAAGAAATAAAATGATCCATTGTGTGCACCAAGTCAAGAGTTCAATCTGATTGTACCAAACTCGACTCCAAATTTCCTAAATAATGTGACATACAATGTACCGTTGTCATTTTCCAATTTGTCATTCCAAAAGTATACTGCCCACAAAGTGCATATTTCAAATTGGTAGTAATGTAATCTTTTTTTTTTTTCAATCTTAAAATAAAGTTTTACACTTTGGTTATCTTTTCAGACATAACCTGTAGGTCATGGGGAAAGACACATGTTTATTGTTACGTCACCACGCACGTTTTAGAACACATAGTTCATTTCAGTACCAGCTTCCTGTAGCAGTTAAGGTTTACCTTCTACTGCTCGTGGTTATTTATATGTCAATTGAAATGAACACAGGACCAAAAACGCCAAGCAGAGGTGAAGGAGAAACTTCATCAGGAGGACCAAAAACCCCTCGTAGATTACCATTCAGCATCTCATCCCAAAGCCCTGGTAAATCACCTGAAGTAAAGGTACGGTATGCAATGTGTTTTACTTCTATTGTCAGGGTTTGTGATTTTTTAAAAAAGATAATGATTTAAGTGATTTAGATCATAAAAAATCTTTTCAATTTAAATCATAATTTAAATCGCGATTAAAATCAGCCTGTTTTAAATCGGCCAACCCTGTCAATCGTGTCTATAAATGACATAATATAGCTTGCTGATTTGGCAGTCTTTGTACATACCCTTTTAAGTTTGGCCTTAAGCAATATACAACTAAAACACAAGAAATGATCACACATTTCCTCAGTAAAAATTTGGTTGCAGATACATATTGAACAAATGAAGTAGTTGAAAATTCGTCCCTTTGTGACATCAAACACATGCGATCCTTGATGAGGGCATAATTTCAAGAGTCCAGCAGGCAATAGTCTCATTGACATTTTAACAATCAATGTAAAAAATGAAAAGAAATGTATCAGATTGACAAATAATCATGACTTGGATCTTGTTTCATCGAAGCAGCTATACCATGGTTTTATATGTTGATGATACCAATTGTTGTATAACAGTTACTTCGAGATCTTTAAAAGACTTCTTCATCAAGTCACTGTTACCTCAGATCATAATTATCTTCTTCATCTCTCATAATTTCTCCTTTTGACATTAATCCATAGGCCTATAATTATATGTTTTGCTTTTTTATTTCATATAAGGCTGCTTTGAAAATTACCAAGAAATATACACGATCTTACCATGGACCCAAAACACCAGTCAAAACACCATCAAAGATTGAGAAGAGAACATGGACTTACATTGAAGACAGAGAGTTGGTTTCATATGCGTACACAAAGAACCCCACAGCTACAAAATGGAGTTTCACCAAGAACATTAAGTACTGGGAAGACGCAGCAAGGTTCATCCATCAGCGGACAGGAGAAGATTTGCGGAGAGGTAATTATTTTAAGTTTTAGATCTAAATTTGAAACCAACACTGGTCAGTGTTGTCTGTCATTATATTCTCATGTACTTGGCTGAATTGACAAGTTTGTTGTGTTACTTTTCAAGTGACTCTATTTACAATATTAATTTATTATGAAAGATTTGATTCAAAAATAGATATTGAGTATTGAAATAGTATAAAAACGCTATGAAATGAAGAATACTTGAAATCTCAAAGCGACTAGCATAGATTCTAAATTAAAATGCTGCTAATAAACTTTATGCAGTGAAATTCAGACACATTGAAAAAGTCTTCACAGAAATGTCTTAAATTGAGAGAAAATTTATTTGCAATATTTATATAATATGTGATGGTGGTATGAAAAAATAGGTAAAAAGGCAGTGGGACGAATGTATGCCAGTCCCTTCAAGAGCACCCATGCATAAACTTGAGCTTTTTGTTTTGTAAAAATCCAGATTTTTAGTAAATAATTCCAAACTGATTAATGCTACAAATGTATTATGTTACTCTGAAATTTGAATGTCTTATTGAAGAAATGATAAACAAATTTTAATAGCCTACTAATTTTTGTAAAGAGTCTGATATTAGAAATATTGTCAAAAGAATTGCCATAATGATTATATTAGCAGTAGATTAAAATTATCATTTATGACTCTGAGGGTTGTATTTTGTTATGTCAAAAATTGTTGACTTATCATTGCCTTTGCAGACCGAGGGAACTGAATTTTCCCAGTGTTGTAAATTATTTCTTCCTTGCAAAATTAATGGTGTTCAGATACAGCCATAGATTTACATGGGCCAGACGTTGCATACTGGTGTAATGAACTACATTGTCCGTGTGACTAAGTGTCCCAGGTACTATCAAATTTTATAGAACGTACTTGTGCGATCACATGTCACATTATTTTGTGCGTAAATTTACAAGCTTTTTTACTTAGTCAGCATTTAGACAGCGAAGCTTCTTCATTGAACAATCCTGAAGTATTTAATGTACAAAAGGAGAGCGTGATCGAGCGGTGAAAGGTGTAATTCATGATTTTGATGTGGCCTCTTTTTTAGCTAAATAAAAAGAAGAGTACAACATAAACATATACTGACAATTTCACTTGATTCCGACCGTTCGTTTCCAAGTTACATACAAGCTTTTCAGCATTTGAAAAATCTCCATAGGCTACTGTGTTGTAATTACTGTCAGGACCCCAACAATAAATAGAAAATGACACATTTTCTCACTTTTCTCAAAAATGCAAGAACATATGAAAGAATGGTTTGGGGATCGTAACATATACCAGTTGAGGATTCTTATAAGCTAAAAAACTCAAATTTGATAGGAGTGACCTTGAGGGTGAAAAGTGGATCATGAATTGCCCCTTTAAGAGCATGGGTCTCGTAATACAGAGATTGTTGGTTCGAGCCGCGGGACGGTTGGTTTTCGTCTCCTTGTTTCCTTGGGCAAGAAACTTTACTTGCTCCGTGTTCGGACAGTCACGTAAAGCCGTGGGCCCGGGCCGTGGGTCCCTTGTACGAATAGACTCCTTCATGGGGTATGCATGAACGCAAATAATTGTATCATTGATTGATTGATTGAAATACCCCTTTTAAATTTATTGAAACAGTGCATACTATAATTAAATTTATTACAAGTAACACAGCATTTTAAATTAAACACTATCTTGTATTATCATTTACATTAATTTAAGTGATCTTTACTTTATTGATATTTCTGTTTCACAGCAACACAAGTACGGGCAAGGTTGACGATAACAATTAAAAATACCCACCCCACAGTATCCTCAGCCCTTGATGCTTTTTGCATTCCAAGAACTACTGTTAGCTCTGAGCAACCGTTACCAGATATATCAGAACTATCTCAAACCTCAAGAATAACGCTTGCATTAAAGGCACTGCAGAATTTGCCGAATAGCGAAATCCTTTCGTTTATTAAGGATTTCAATGAGACGATGGACACGGAACTTTTGACTGATGTGGCAGATTGCACATTTTTTGATCTTACAAAAAAGCATGGATTTGGAGCACAGTACATCACTGACTTTGCTTCTTTGTCTGTTGATGCTATGGTTAAACTGCAAGCAAACCACAAACCAAATATAATGCACAAATTTGCTATGTGCATTAGCAAAACCTACCCTGGAACAGAGCAACCACTAATGCCCCTGACCCGGATGCCTTTTGGCTTAATCCAGTACCAGATTGAATTTTTTTCTAGTATTTATACATCAAAGGTATTCCAGTATTATTTTATTATTGATGTTGTAACAAGTTCAGAACATGATTAACATATTTAATTGACCTAATCATGTAATTCAGTAACTTCACCAGGGATAGCGTTCATGTCTGAAATCTCGGATCAAACATTCTTTTGAATTCAAATTTTAAACGGTCCGTTTCACAGTTGGAAATACCAACTTTTCTGCATTTTGTTACCATTGTATAAAAACCAAAAGACCCATACCAACGCTACCCCTAAACCCTTTATTAACATTTGTTAATATTTCTAATTTCAGGTCTTTTATGTGTTTTTTTGCATGATTACGAGTTTAATTTTGTTTGTTAACAAGTTGTTTCAATATATTGTTGATTATGTTTTAATCATCGGTTGTTCCGATTGTGACGTTTGGCACCTACATGTAACAAAGGCATGTGCATTAGGCCTATTGTGCATGTCTTCACACATTTCCCATTCTATGTTCACTATTTCATCATTTTTAACACTAGCTTGTTTTCCATTTTATGCTGGTACTCGAGTACATGTGGATAATTGGGTTAATTAATATATAGCTGATGGACTTGACAGGGATCCTAACACTTAACACTATTTTCATTGGAAATGACTATCTGATAATCTTGCAATTACTGAGCAGAGCAGAGATTCCCTATCTCACAGATCTGATTTGATAACGTAACAAGTTTTGAGCAATTTTAGAATTCATCATCATTTAGAGATTCTCATCATTTCTTAATAACTTTACATGGTGTTTCTTTTCTTTTTGTAAATCAATGTTACATTATTTTCTATTCTCTTCATTTATTAATTAAATTTCTTTTAATAGTAATACCTTGCATCTAGAAAAACTGTTGATTCCACGTATTCTGTCGGACGCAGTTGATGAAGTTGGCGTACTCATTGCTTGTTTGAGGGAAAATATTGAGCGATGTTATAATGAAGCAATATTCCCAAAATATTTCATGTTTCTGCTCGGATTCATTTTTTTCTTAAGATAAAAGACACATATTTATGCACAATATATCAAAGAAAAGGGGTTGACACAAAAATATTTTATCTGAAAAGATAAAATTTGTAGATTTCGTCTTTGACCTCAAGTGCAATGTTTCACGCCAGGGAGTATCATGGAAGAGCCTCATTTGAATAATCAGAAGATGGGTTTTTGGTCTGTGACATCAGTGCGTCCAACAGAATTGCACAAATATACCGTGTCAATTTATCAGAAATAGATCAACCATAATAATGATCCCATTACAGATTTTAGAGCGGAGATAAAAGACAACGGCCTGTGTAATTGCGCCATTGCAGCCATGTAGTTCCAAGTGGGTGTATTCCAGAACACCCGATGCTCGCCAAGATCTAACGAAAAACGTTTTATGCGTGCAATGTTCTCAGGAAAACCCTGAATGCCCTTAACATTTGATCACCAGGCTAGAATAAAAATGACAGTCCATTAACTCTGCTCTTAATCTATGGGTACCGGTACCATCTAATGTTTTGTCTGACATTTAAAGAATGTTAACATGTAGCGCCAAAGTTTGTGTTCAGTTTAAGTGTTTTATAAATCTTTAGCATGACCTTAGCCCTACATGTTCATTTTCCCGCGAAATGTTCTAGATGCAATAGGTATCCAATGAAGTACATCCGTCATTGCTTCTTTTTTGTTCTTTACATTCTATATCAATTGTAGATTTTATGCAAGCATATTTGGGAGTAGTGAGCCTATCCCTTTAACTAGCCTCAATCTATATTCACTTATGGTATGAACTTACCAAATAAAGCTTCAACTGTTAAATAATATGGAGATCACATTCATTTTTAAATAAAAACTCAAAGATTTATTGTGATCTAATTTTTCAGCCGCAGATTAGACATCAAGTTAAATTTGAAAGACACATGACCCACGAGGATTGCAAGTTGGAAGTTTCCCACTGATGCTTGCATTTGTTGTTGACTTTTATGTAAATTTGGTGCATTTATGAATCTCAACTAATTATTCTGTCTTATAATTTCTGCAGCTTGTCATGGCTGATGACTTCAAACAATGGCTTGATATGATGGAGACAGAGTTTGGAACGAGATTCAACAAATTGTTTCGTGGACCTGGATGGAGTGGCTGTGATCGGAGTGACTTCCATCAACCAAGTACAGTAAGAAGCTTTCCAACTAATAAGTTTTATTGCTGTTCCATTGATTATGGGTTTATGATGCATTGTGGGAACGAAAATAGCTCGTAATTTGCTGAAATACGAGTCATTTTCATTCCCACAATGCATTAGAATCCAATAATCAATGGATCAGAAATGTAGTTTAAACTGCTGTGTCTATGTTTATCACTCAACGTGAGTAAACTGTTTTTAAGGTGGCTATCGATCCAGGGAAGTAAATGAAGAACTAATGCTACTGTCAAAAGGGTATAAAACATCGTGAACATGAAGAGGTTCAAAAAGAATAGATTGATTTGTTTTGTATTTTGTAGTTTATCGTGGCAATACAAGACAATCCAATCATATCTATCCATTTCCACAAACACAGAATAAATTTACTCCAGAAATAATTACGACTTAATGTACGTATTACAATTGTGTATTGTTTTTTTCCTTTGGTTTACACTTAAATATATAGATCTCCAGCTTCATACGTGTTCAAAGCTTTTATTTTAAGCTTTAAACTCAGCCATTACTTTGTTTGTTTATGCAGGTTGGTCCGTAGAGGACACATAGGTAAATCTTCATGACAAAACTTCTTTATTGCATGCCCCGATGCATTGGCTTCATTTTCTTAAAACACTAATTGTTTTTTGTCTTTACAGGCTAGAATGAATGTTGCGTGCCATAACCATGTGACAATCACAAAAAATGTGAAAAAGCAGCCATTCTCAACAGAGCCTGAAATACAGGTGAGTGAGGATTCTTTTTAAGAATAATTTCCTGCATGTATTGAAATTATTTTTCAGTAAGAATTATTACATTTTACATAATCAGTTGCAACTTATGCTATGTGTACATCAGAATTTACGTATTATTTTGACGGAATTTCACATTCTTTTTGTCGCGCACTTTGTTCAATAACTTATAATGTGAACGCAAACAAATTGGTCAAATCAGCTGATTTCAGCTAAAAATTATATAAAAAATCTTGAAATTTGCACAAAAATGGCATGTTATTACTAAAAATTGACAAAATTACTGAAAAAACGTTCATTTTTTAAAAATTTTTTTAAAGGTTATTATATCAAAACAAAGGGAAAATTTCAATTTCCTTTCTTTCTTCTTCATTTTTTGAGGGAGTCCGTCCCCCCCTCTTGAAATTTAGGCGTGTCCTCCCATCCTCCACCCCCACCGGGTCCGCCGCCTGTGCCCATGGAATCTTAAAGTCTTTTGTTGTTGGGATTGTTTAAATGCAGATACGGCATTATGGCCCTCAAACCTCGATATATGTGTTTTATAGGTTAACGATTGAAAGTGTTAGGGTCAAGAGGCAGTAATAAGTTCATGATGGTTTACTGTATTGCTTTTGTGTCTTTCCCAAAGTACTATAACATTTCTGTGTTATGTGTGAATTTGATCTGTAGGTAGAAGTCCTAAGAAACCTCCATGCCTCCAATCCAACTGGCAGATGGTGGCTGAAGTTAGATGGTACCGACATCAAACCGGCCATCCAAGAATCGGTCAAAGGTGTTTGGAATGGCGATCCAGACCTGGGAGATGGGAAGCTACAGAAGTTACGCAACCAGTATGACAGGCGTCGGCAAGATATCAAAGATGGAAATGCAGCAAAAATAAAGCAAGACATCAAAGACGACATTGACTTTCTCACAGATTTCTTGAAAATAACTGTGAAAAAATTCAAAACAAAGTACGGAAAAGATTCTGTGTCAGATAACAAATTGAAAGACATTAACTGGGAGATTCTTGAGGCGAGTGAACTGATAAATTTAGCTCAGAAGTTCTTGAAAATGGTGGAATTCAGGAGTGTGGCAGACGAGATTCTCATTTATTTGAAGGACTTATTCAAAAAGAAGCGCCAACCCGCAGCGACACATGTCCTGGTGGCTATGGTGTCTGATGAAGAGCGCAGATGCAAACCGTATGCACAGCCCATCCAGTACCTGCCTTACTACACTCTGACCGATCACAACATTATGACAATAACAGGGAAGATAAAACAGGAGATGACAAAGCTTGGTATGACATGTGTGGGTAAGTTTTAAGAGTCATACTAAAAGAATTTTGAGTTCTTCATAAACCAATTTTGTCTCTTATCATATTGAATTATTGTAACACAGGTAGGATGTTAATGATGGGCATTTAAATGTTTGATTCTGCAAATTGTGCTTATTTGTTGGTAGAGATGATTTCAAAGTATGATTGACAGGCTCACTGTCTTCATATTGAATTGCAGTGAACGATATGTATATGTGGGCTTAGATCAGAGCCAGTTACAATACCCATAGCTGGATAGTGCTAACGTCATATTGCTCTGTTTCTGTGTATTAAACAGCTCATAGCAATGTTTTAAGAAGGATAGCGATAAGTACATTAGATCCATATTCTTTGAATGGAACTGTTTTTCAGAAGGATAGCGATGAGTACAGATCTGTTTTTTGAATGGGATTGTTACTTTTGCCAGAGTTTTGCACTCTGAACCCTATTTTCGAATCAATGATTTGAACTTGATAATTCCTTGTTGAAACATATGTCAGACAATCCGTATTATGCTTATTTGTATGTATTTTATGTTTCAGGAACAGTGACGGACGGTGAGTTCTCCACCCTACGTACCAAAGGAGTTGATAGAGAAGTCCACCTGTATGAAGTGATCAGAAAAGTGAAGGAAAGGGTAAACAAGCTGAGCGAAAGAACTTTGAGAGACATATTGATCAAAGATGGAGGTATGAGTTTGTTTTTTATTTCTGCATGCGTTTTCTTTGTTTTATTTTATTTTATTTTTATGCAAAGCCTATCACCCAGTTTTGTCTCTGCGTGCCCCTAGTACTTGTCTAGATATAACTTTTTCACTCCCGAATAAAATTTTAACAATCTGCCCTATTTGGACAGCAAGCCGCTCAGAGCGGCTCACATACACCTCACTTTGTGATAGCATATGAAAAATGCAGTGTCATCCACTTTGCTAATAAAAATGATGGTGCAAGATAGCCCTTTGTTTCGACTGCTCGCAGGCAAATTTTCAACCAATTTGGGCTTGTAGTTTTATTTTTAGAGCAATTTGTAAAAAGTGTGTCGTATTAGAAATTACGGCCAATCATGCACACATTTCAGAGCCGATGTGAGTGGCTTGC
>JXSR01S030036.1:89884-104361 GCA_000969725.1 Ophiothrix spiculata | reverse complement strand
CGTAAGGGAGGGGAAATAAATATGTTAGAAGTACTTCGAAGGGACGGCAAATAAATGGAAATGGATGTTGCATTAGTTATGACTGAGTGTAAAGGTCTATGAAACTGTTTTCAAAGATTATGCCAAATAAAAAGGCTACAACTGCTTTGACACTTGTATTAGTAAGAAACTGTGTGTTTGGATTTTGTCTTTGACAAATGCAGATACTTCGCTTTGCATACATAGTAAAAGGCATTATAAAAATCCCATTATTATTATTATTATTATTATTCATAGATGCATGTTTACTTATTTATCACTACATCCAGTGTTGATCGTATCTTTGAGGGATTGAGTGAGATATAGTGGATGAGTCAGGTTCCCTGTTTTGCTGTCAGCTCTCAGATTACATAAAGCAAAGTGTGGGTGTGTATAGCTTGGACAGTCTGAGTGAGTTGAGGCCTTGAAGATTTACAGGAGTTTCTCATATCTCATTATCACAAAAATGTGGTGAATAATTTCCCCATAAAAGCTAACTATTTTTGTGACAGGAAAATTGAAGTGGATGAGATATAATTCAACAGATGATTTGACAGGTGTTTGTACGGAAGCTATATTGTACACTTTGCTGAATGTTAACATGTGAGTATGTTATGTCATTCATGTTCATAGCTTGGCCTTTGGCATTTTTGGTTCAAAGGTAAAACTTTGCAGGTGTGGATGCAGGGAAGAAGGAATCTGTGCCTATTGCCAAATCAACTGTCAGATGCTATAAATTTTAATGAAATTGGTAATTTAAAGGTCACATTATTTGTTGTACTCAAGGTAGAGGGGGAGTGGACACTTAAGTCTTCCAGAACCTGCTTGTTCTAGGGAATTTTAAAAGGGATATAGAAATGAATGTTATCTGCAGATCTGATATAAAAGAAATATTTATATATGTTGTGAATTCAGTCAGTGATCTAATTAGTTTGGTTCAAACTGGAATTGTCAAAAAAATGTCATAAAAAATGAACCAAAATGACATTTTATGTTTGGGTACATAATTTGCAACTTGTTAGCCATGTCAATTTTATTAGTGCAGTAAGGCACGGTGCAGACTCCTCTACAGTATAGAATACTTTGCTTAGAATATTCTATGCTGATGACAAAATGACGTAGGTCATTGAATAAAGCTGTGTATTTTATTCGATGACCTACGTCATTTTATTGTCAGCATAGAATATTCTAAGCAAAATATTCTATACAATAGTGGAATCTGCACTGGGCCTAACTTGTCATAAAACAAATTTGCAACCAAAATGATATACACCTGTATAATTGAATATTACATCAGCGTGTATTGAATGAATTGACTGTGTGTCCTAAACAAGATTGTAGATGTTAACATCCATCTACTAACCTACATCTTGAAGTCATGTGAATGAACCGAAATAACTTTTGATGCTTTGCATTCACATTTAATCTCAAATTGTTTTTATCTTCGCAATGTACATCAAGCTAAGGTCATGTAAAACATGAAATTCCTTGTTCAAACATTCTCACCATTTTGTGAGAGGTTTGTATTATTTTATGTTATCGTTTTCAAATTTGCTGTTCATTTGAGTTCTATAAATTATATTGTTATTTCCGGAAGGAGTTTTTATCAAACAGGGAGGCCCTTGCTCTTTTTGTTTTGCTGTTGCTTATTTCTCTACAATCTGCATCTGATTTACATGCTTTATGCATTGCCACGTTTCGTCACAATCTTTTTAATAATAATTAAAGGATAGAATATGAAAATAACACTTTGTTTTCATTTTTTAATTGAACTTGCAAGTATATGTGGTCTTAGTGTACCGTGTAGTCTGGTTCTACTTTAAAACATGTATACATCCTTTCCAAAATTGTTGTATTTAATGATGGCTAATTCACTTTGTTTTAACAATTTTTTGTTTTTACTTGTCAGTTGTTACATATTTTGTTTTTGTACTTTAGTGACCAATTTCTCTTTAACCACAAATCACACTGATTGTGTCATCTTTGTGCCCAAAGTGGAAGCAATTCATCATGTAATGTCAACCTGGCAGCACCATAGTTGTATGTTTTGTAGCATCCTTTTGTATCAATCAGATGGGAATTCTTAAAAGGATGTGATTTGAGCTTGTATACCATGTCACCGTAACCTACATTTAAAAGTGTCACTTGCTAATTTAATCTTGGGATTTAATCTTTCTTCCCGGTGGTATCAGAAACCAGCAGATCAGAAGCATATACTCATGGAATATTTTGATGCAGAGAAAGTGGATGTGTGGAGTGTAAAAGCATAGACTTTACTCCTCTATTTAAAAATTTATCAGAGTGCATGAGTCATTCATTTCAATAAATTTCAAAAGCAGAATTACAAAGTTTCTTTCAAGTTTAAACTATCAGATCAAAGTCAAATGTTATGTCAGTCTAGCCTTGTCCCATGTCATTATTTATACTCAGATGGTAGATACTGTATATTTTGGTTGACAAAAGAGTTTACCAATGATTTTCTCTTGCATTTGAATATGTTCTTGACTCTTTAATATTGGGGGATGTTAAGAAATGATCAATTGTTTACCATCGTATAAAAAGGAGGGAATTTATGCCACATTGGGTTATATATTAGTAGTATATGAGTATAGGAAGCTGTAGACAAAATTGCAGGTTTATTAAGAACTGTACAATGCAATTTCATGCTGAAAACAATATTTAAAAACCCTTACAGTGCTGAATTCTACAAAATCCTTCAGTAGAAAATGAAGTCATAGTCATAAGTCCAAATACGTCACAACCGGGAGATATGGTCAAAATGTGTGACTTGGTATTACTGAACATTGCATTGGGATGTGAGGGGTCCCTGGTTTGAGTCTCAGCCCAGGAGTCTCAGGGTCAAATGCATGAATATAGAAATTATTGGTAGATTACTATTCAAGGAGATTTTTTTGTTTTTGACCCTAAGTGGGTTAGGATTATTAAATTATTACTATTTTCAATCACCAAACATTGTAATTTGATGTGTCTCCCTCCACATTATGTAGTAACCATGGCAATTCATTGTCACTTAGTCTTTTAAGTTGCATACATAATTGACGACACTTTCATTTACTGTTTTAGTTGAATTGTGTCATTTACCTAGCAGCTATCTCATTAAGAACTTCAGCAGCTCATGGCTTCCTAAAATATGTGACTTTTATTTACCTTCCAGCTACACAGTTAGCTTGATTACATTTTATCAACAATAAGTTGAGCTAAGTTGATTATTAAGATAGTGACATTTTATATAACCGCGTGCATGTGTAATTTTACCCGAGGCTTTCCTACACACTTTGGCGCAGAGCATATTGATAAACAGCAAATCACATTATGTGCTCAATTCACTTTCTGCTCGCTTTCCGAGGATGTGATCTACCTCGTCTGGATATAAAATATTGTTAGAAGTGAGCAGTAATGGGTATGGAAGAAAAATCGAGGAATTAAATTCACAATAAAATATAATATTGATGAATAGAGTAGGCCTATACCTTTACGCATACTTTGAACTTGCTCATTATTAAATTACGACTTTATACATGTTTGTCTGTATGTCGTCTGGCCCTTAGGTAGTCTGGCCCTGGACTCGCGAATTCATTTATACCCTAAATATTGAAAAAATGTTAAAATTCACTCAATTCCTTTGACTTATTGCTTGCAGAAATGTTCTGCTAAGTTATTGATAAAACAGGATGATGTTTGTTTGTTTATATTGTTAAACCCATCATGTTCTCCCGGGGAGTCACTTACATTGATGGAAGACCCCCTTTTCAAGCCTCCTCTTCCGTTCCCCAAGATGCACATTTCAAGATTTCTTCAGTTCCGAAGACCCCCAATTCAACTAAAATGGCTCAAAGATGTGTTTTATAAAGTTTTCAACCTATTTTTTATCGATTTTCAGCTCCAACAGTCATAATTTTATGGGGAAAAAGCAGTTCCTGAGACCTCAATGCAGAGAAAAATCAGTTCCATAGACCCTATTTTTGACCAAAAATCAGTCCTGCAAGACCTTCAGTTGGCACATACCTACCCAATTTTATTTTGAATTCCCACCCCTTAGGTATGTTCTGTGTATAAGAGGGCTAACTTACTCACTGTGCACGCCAAGACCATGTTATGCTTGTAGTCGCGCACGCAACGCTCAAGCTACAAGGCATTATTTTGCATATAGAACGATATTTTAGCTGTTTTTCTTAAAATGGTATGACTAGTGTCGTCAATTTATTAAAATTAAGCAAATAAAGTTACAAAATATTGTCTTAGTGGTGAAACAAGATGGCAACTTTGCAAAACAACATTGGGTGTGCACAGGTATTATCGCCTAACTCAAACCCTGTGCAATTTCAACTCAGCAGGGGTTCTGATGTCTAATTGAACTGATTCTGCGCATTTAATCTTCAGCAAATCACCGATTTGACCTTTTGAATGTGGGTCAAATATTATACATTGATATTCAATAATACAAGTCACGCAGCATTAGTTAATCGGCGAATTTTTTATAAAGGTGCGCATGTCTTGTCCTACGTCATAGATGTTTTAATTGGGTTTACAAGCAAGTGTCTGGCTGATTTGAGCTTTTATTTTCTGAAAAATTTTATGAATATTACGAGCGAAAAAACCTAATAGGAAGCGAAAAACAATGAAATGTATACCCTATTAAAGCTTGATATTTCAACAATCACATTGCACTACTCAAATTTTGTTCCGTGTTATATAAAAAATAAATAATGGACGATAAAGATCAAAGAGTGAGAAATGTTTGTAATATTTACAATAGTAAACCGTTATACGTGTACTGCTTGACATCATTTAATTAGGACTCTGCTTGCTAATGAAACCGATTGAAATCGTCTGTACAATAATAGCTGTGGTGTGTGCACGTGGTATGCAAATGGATTACAACTAATCGATTGCCAATTCTGCCAATCAGAATATAGATTACAGATTTGATAAAATTTAACCGATCAAAATGTGTGATAATTGATCGATAAAAAACAAGGAAATCTCAAAGGTATGTGTGAACTAAATGATGTATGTTATGGGCTTGTAGTTTTAAATTATATAATGAACATAAACCTGATAGTTTCTTATAGTCATAAATTGTAAGAAATCTTTTTAAGTTGATAAAAGCAAAGAGATGAAAGCATAACATTCACAGGTTGTTTGAGTGGAATAGATCTAGGGTATATCATATAGTTTTAACACAGGGTTAAATATTGAATGTGCATTTTGTCAAGTATGAATAGTCTGAAAGCTTTTCTAGCTAAATAAAAAGAAGAATACAACATAACACAAATGTATCCTGAAAATATCACTTGATTCCAACCATTCATTTTCAAGTTACAAGCTTTTCAGCATTTTAGAAATTCCCATAGGCTGCTTTGTTGTAATTACTGTCCGACATCAAATTAAACTGTGTGTTTTATTCGATGACCTACGTCATTTTGTCGTCAGCATAGAATATTCTAAGCAAAATATTCTATACGGTAGTGGAGTCTGGACCGGGCCTAATACACCAGTAAAGGATTCTTCCTAGTAATAACTCAATTTTGATAGCGATGACCTTCAGGATGAAAAGTGGATCATGAATTGCCCCTTTAAATTTCACAGGGCAGAAATCAATGTGTGGTTAGAAGTACTATGTGGAGACTGTGAATGAATACAAGTGGATGTGCCACTAGCAGGAATGAATGAGAGTCTAGTACTGGTGTTAGGTCGATGAACCTATTTTTACAAATGCAGGAAACCAACGAAAATAGCAAACAGTTGCTTCTGAAAATTGACACATTTTGTAGAAAATAAAAAATAATGTTCAGAGCAGTACACAGGTCATGGATCATTTATACATATTTGCCATTGTACTCCAGTATGCAGTCCTATTGTAAATGCATATGCACAGACAGATGCGTGTTTACTTATTTATCACTGCATCCAGTGTTGATCGCATCTTTGAGGGATCAAGTGAGATATAGTGCTGGATGAGTCAGGTTCCCTGTTTTGCTTTTGGCTCTCAGATTACATAAAGCAAAGTGTGGGTGTGTATAGCTTGGACAGTCTGAGTGAGTTGAGGCCTGGGAGAAAAATTACAGGAATTTCTCATCTCATCTTATTATCACAGCAATGTGATGAATAATTTCCCCATAAAAGCTAACTATTTTTGTGACAGGAAAATTGAAGTGAATGGGATATAATTCAACAGATGATTTGACAGGCGCTATTGTAGGGAAGCTATATTGTTCACTTTGCTGAATGTTAACATGTGAGTATGTTGTGTCATTCATGTTCATAGCTTGGCCTTTGGCATATTTGGTTCAAATCTTACAGGTGTGGATGCATGGAAGAAGGAATCTGTGCCTATTGTCAAACACTGTTATTGTAACATTCTATTATTCTGTCAGATGCTATAAATTTTAATTAAATTGTTATTTAAAGGTCACATTATTTGTTGTACTCCAGGTAGAGGGAGAGTGGATACAGAGTCTTTCAGAACCTGCTTGTCTCAGGGGAATTAAAAAGCAGGGGCGTAACCAGAAATTTTCATCTGAGGGGGCAAGCAGGGACAAAACAATTTTTTAGGAGGGCAAAAAAAAATTGCTCGGACACAAAAGTGTATACCAACAGGTTTTTTTTTCCAGTGTAGCAAATCACCCAAATTTTGCTCAAATTAATAGAGTCCCATTTTTCCATTAAAAAATGAGCTATTTTGGTGCAAATTTTTGGTGTTTTCTTAAATATTAACCAAATTTGCGCCATTTTGGTGCAAATTTTGGAAAATTTTGAAACATAAACCCATAAGAGGGTTAAATTTTACATAGTTTCATCAACAGTGTACTTTATATTGATATTTGTGTTGTTTTCTTGATTTCATTTGGGGGGTGCAAGTGGGGTGGCACTAGACATTTTTTCTGGGGGCTCCTGCCAATCCCCCCACCCCCCCCCCCCCCTCTGGTTACGCCACTGTTAAAAAGTGATATGGAAATGAGCATTATCTGCAGATCTAATATAAAAGAAGTATTTATATATGTTGTGAATTCATGCAGTGATCTAATTAGTTTGTTTCAAACCAGAATTGTCAAAACAAATGTCATGAAAAATGAACAAAAATTATATATTTGGTACATACAACTTGTTAGCCATGTCAATGTTATAATTACCGGTACAGTAACTTGCCATAAGGTGCTGATTATACTAAATACCCATAATTAATCTATCTTGATCACAAATGAACCAACTCTGAAAACAAAAACCGATTGCAGACTGTGTCAGTAATTTGGCATCTGAAAGGCTCTTTATTTTCACAACTGCAGCATCCTTCATTAAGCTTAACTCAATGAAGTCCTAATTTTGTTTCATTTTAGGTCGGGTCAATTTATAAAGATTCTTTTATGAAAAAAACCCACATTTTTACAGTAGCTGTAAGTGAGATACCATTTGTCATTGTTGCAAGCTTAAAATGACAAAAGAAAGTTGCAACCAAAATGATATACACCTGTAGTTCAATATTACATCAGTGTGTATTGAATAAATACCCTCTGTAGATGTTAACATCCATCCACTAACCTACTTCTTGGAGACATGTGAATGAACTGAAATAACTTAGATGCTTTTGCAGTTTAACTCAATTTGTCTTTATCAAATCTGCGCAATTTGCATCAAGCTTCAAGTCATGAAAAACATGAAATTCCTTGTTCAAACATTCTCTGCATTTTGTGAGAGGTTTGAATTATTTTTTGTTATTGTTTTCAAATTTGCTATTCATTTTGAGTTCTATAACATTTTAATTCAAGAAGGAGTTTTTATCAAACAGGAAGGCCCTTGCTCTTTTAGTTTTGCTATTGCTTTTTTTCTCTACAATCTGCATCTGATTTACATGCTTTATGCATAGATTAAAGGTGTAGGTTCCGATCATATTCTCATCCCCAGGGCTCAACCGGAAGTATTCAATTTTTTGATGTTAAATGAAAGCCCAAAATTTCACCACCAAATTCCAAATAGTTTATGAGATATAGCAAAAAGTGTAGTTAATTGGTACACCTATTTTCCATTTCTTATGTATTTACATAACAGCCTCATTCCAAGGGTCGCATACTTTGTTTTGCCTCTGAAGAGCAAACTAGAAGCAAACTGAGGGTGAAACCTCACAAAGAGCATTTCAGAGGTCAAGGTCAATCAGTTAAAAGTAAAGTTTACACATGTTAAAATAGGAACCTGCACCTTTAAAGGATAGAATATGAAAATAACACTTTGTTTTCATTTTTTATTTGAGCTTGCAAGTATATGTGGTCTTAGACTCAGAGTATATGTATATATGTGTAGTCTGCTTCTGCTTGTATACATCCTTTCCAAAATGATGTATTTAATGATGGCTAATTCATTTTGTTTTAACATTTTTTGTTTTTACTTGTCAGTTGTTACATATTTTGAATCAGTTCAAATCAAATCTCAAGACACATCTATTCAGAGCTGCGTATAAAACATAAGTGTTGCTCCATGTGCAATTGATCTTTACCACATCTGATGATCCGACTTGTATAATTATTCTGTGCGGATTTTTACTTTGTGACTTTTACTAGCTGCTCGTGTATATATATTTGCATTTCATGACTTTTATTATTGTGAACATTTTATCATTATTGCTTGCAAATCTGTAAACTCCTACGGTTTTCCACCGTAGGGGTAGGCTCTCGGTTTCCACCGTCTGCCATTTCTGCCCCTGCTTTGCAGTAGTTTGTAACTGTACTTTTTTCATATTATTATGTATTGCTTTCACGCATTGCTTTTTAGATATATTTTAAGGTGTTTGTTTCTCAATTTGCTTGTTTGTATTTTTAACTTGTAAAGCGCTATGATGCCTTTGCTTGATGCGCTATATAAATCTTGCTTATTATTATTATTATTATTATTTTGCTTTTGTACTCTAGTGACTGATTTCTCTTTTTGCACAAATCACACTGATTACCCGGTATGTCTTCTTTGTGCCCAAAGTGGAAGCAATTCATCATGTAATGTTTACCTGGCAGCGCCATTGTTGTATGTTTTGTAGCATCCTATTGTATATCAGTGAGATGGAAATTCTTAAATAAAAGGGTGTGACTGTAACCTACATTTCAAAGTGTCATTTGCTTATTTAATCCCGGGATTTAATCTTTCTTCCCAGTGGTATCAGAAACCAGCAGATCAGAAGCACATACTCATTGAATATTTTGATGCAGAGAAAGTGGGTTAGATGTGTGGAGTGTAAAAGCATAGACTTTACTCCACTATCTAAACATTTATGAGAGTGCATGAGTCATTCATATCAATAAATTTCAAAAGCAGAATTACAAAGTTTCTTTCAAGTTTAAACTATCAGATCAAAATCAAATGTTATGTCAGTCTAGCCTTGCCTCATGTTATTATTTATATATACTGGGAAATACTGTATATTTTGGTTGACTTAAAGAGATTACAAATGATTGTCTTGCACATATGTATATGACTCTTTAATATTAGGGGATGTTAAGAAATGATCAATTGTTTACCATCGTATAAAAAGGAGGGAATTTATGCCACATTGGGTTATATATTAGTAGTATTAGATACTTCAGGTGATTTTTAAATTATGAATCAAATTGCTTCAAATGAATTTTAAATGAAACCTCTGAAGAGCAAACTAGAAGCAAACTGAGGGTGAAACCTCACAAAGAGCATTTCAGAGGTCAAGGTCAATCAGTTAAAAGTAAAGTTTACACATGTTAAAATAGGAACCTGCACCTTTAAAGGATAGAATATGAAAATAACACTTTGTTTTCATTTTTTATTTGAGCTTGCAAGTATATGTGGTCTTAGACTCAGAGTATATGTATATATGTGTAGTCTGCTTCTGCTTGTATACATCCTTTCCAAAATGATGTATTTAATGATGGCTAATTCATTTTGTTTTAACATTTTTTGTTTTTACTTGTCAGTTGTTACATATTTTGAATCAGTTCAAATCAAATCTCAAGACACATCTATTCAGAGCTGCGTATAAAACATAAGTGTTGCTCCATGTGCAATTGATCTTTACCACATCCGCTTGTTGTTTATTTACATGTGATTTAACAGATATATTAGAAAAATTCTTGAGTGTGCATTGATGTCCACATAACTTGTAGACATCTGAAATTCTCTTTTCTTCACTTCCAAAAAAATTGGCAAACTTTTGAAAAATCAATTACTCTGCAACCACAAAGCAGAATTTTTGTCTACAAATAGGTGGCTGTGCATGGACAAAATCATCTTCCTGATAACATATTCTTAAATAAAAATGGTCTATCATATTGCGCGGAACTCAGAAAAACATCTGAAAACGTATCTAGAAACACTTTATTTCAGTATCAAAACAAAACTATCAAGCCCACTTAAATTCATGCCTGCTTGAATATGAGCTATGCGTCAACGTGTCTGTAGGTCAGCGGTGTGAAAAATCAACGTTCTCCTGCCAAGAAATGGGTAAATGAAGTATCTAGTAGTATATGAGTATAGGAAGCTGTAGACAAAATTGCAGGTTTATTGAGAACTGTACACTGCAATTTCATATTTTTCAAAATATACAATATTTCAAAACTCTTACAGTGAGGAATTCTACAAAGTCCTACAGTAGAAAATGAAGAAAATAGTCATAGGTCCAAATACATCACAACTGGGAGATATGGTCAACTAATGTGTGACTTGGTATTACTGAACATAATTGGATTGGGATGTGAGGGGTCCCTGGTTTGAGTCATAGCCCGGGAGTCTCAGGGTCAAATGCATGAATATAGAATTTTTTTGGTAGATTACTTTTCAAGGAGATTTTTTTTGGTTGACCTTAAGTAGATTATGATTATTAAATTATTCATGTTTTGAATCACCAAACATTGTAATTTGATGTGTCTCCCTTCACATTATGTAGTAACCATGGCAATCCATTGCCACTTAGCCTTTTAAGTTGCATACATAATTGACGACACTTTCATTTACTGTTTTAATTGAATTGTGTCATTTACCTTACAGCTCTCTCATTACGAGCTTCAGCAGCTCATGGCTTCCTAAAATATGTTACTTTTATTTACCTTCCAGCTCCAAACTTAGCTTGATTACATTTTATCAACAATAAGTTGAGCTAAGTTGATTATAAAGATAGTGACATTTTTATATAACCGCATGCATGTGTAATTTTACCCGAGGCTTTCCTACACACTTTGGCGCAGAGCATATTGATAAACAGCAAATCACATTATGTGCTCACTTCACTTTCTGCACGCTTTCCGAGGATGTGATCTACCTCGTCTGGATATAAAATATATTTATAGAAGTGAGCAGTAATGGGTATGGAAGGAAAATCGAGGAATTAAATTCACAATAAAATATTGATGAATAGAGTAGGCCTATACCTTTACGCGTACTTTGAACTTGCTCATTATTAAATTACGGCTTTATACATGTTTGTCTGTATGTCATCTGGCCCTTAGGTAGTCTGGCCCTGGGCTCGCGAATTCATTTATACATACCCTAAATATTGAAAAAATGTTAAAATTCACTCAATTCCTTTAATTGTTGCATGCAGAAATTTTCTGTTAAGTTATTAATAAAACAGGATGACGTTTGTTTGTTTATATTGTTAAACCCATCATGTTCTCCCGGGGAGTCACTTACATTGATGGAAGACCCCCTTTTCAAGCCTCCTATTCCGTTCCCCAAGATGCACATTTCAAGATTACTTCAGTTCTGAAGACCCCCAATTCAACTAAAATGGCTCGAAGATGTGTTTTATAAAGTTTTCAACCTATTTTTTAGCGGAGAAAAATCAGTTCCATAGACCCTATTTTTGACCAAAAATCAGTTCTGCAGACCTTTGCACATACCTTCCCAAATTTTTTTTGAATTCCCACCCCTTAGGTATGTTCTGTGTATAAGAGGGCTAACTAACTCACTGTGCACGCCAAGACCATGTTATGCTTGTAGTCGCGCACGCAACGTTCAAGCTACAAGGCATTATTTTGCATATAGAATGATATTTTAGCTGTTTTTCTTAAAATGGTATGACTAGTGTCTTCAATTTATTAAAATTAAGCAAATAAAGTTACAAAAAATTGTCTTAGTGGTGAAACAAGATGGCAGCTTTGCAAAACAACATTGGGTGTATGCACGTGGTATGCAAATGGATTACAACTAATCGATTGCAAATTCTGCCATTCAGAATATGGATTACAGATTTGATAAAATTTAACCAATCAAAATGTGTGATAATTATTCAATAAAAAATAAGGAAATCTCAAAGGTATGGGTGAACTAAATGATGTATGATGTGGGCTTGTAGTTTTAAATTATGTAATGAACATAAACCTGACAGTTTCTTGTAATCATAAATTGTAATAAATCTTTTTAAGTTGATGAAAGCAAAGAGATGAAAGCATAACATTCACAGGTACAAGTTGTTTGAGTGGAATAGATCTAGGGTACATCATGTAGTTTTAGCACAGGGTTAAAAATTGAATGTGCGTTTTGTCAAGTATGAATAGTCTGAAAGCTTTTCTAGCTAAATAAAAAGAAGAATACAACATAACATAAATGTATCCTGAAAATATCACTTGATTCCAACCATTCATTTTCAAGTTACAAGCTTTTCAGCATTTTAGAAATTCCCATAGGCTGCTTTGTTGTAATTACTGTCCGACATCGAATTAAACTGTGTGTTTTATTCGATGACCTACGTCATTTTGTCGTCAGCATAAAATATTCTAAGCAAAATATTCTATACGGTAGTGGAGTCTGGACCGGGCCTAACATACACCAGTAAAGGATTCTTCCTAGTTATAACTCAATTTTGATAGCGATGACCTTCAGGATGAAAAGTTGATCATGAATTGCCCCTTTAAATTTCAAAGGGCAAAAATCAATGTGTAGTTATAAGTACTATGTGGAGACTGTGAATGAATAAAAATGGATGTGCCACTAGCAGTAATGAATGAGAGTCTAGTACTGGTGTTAGGTCGATGAACCTATTTTTACAAATGCAGGAAACCAACGAAAATAGCCATCATTTGCTTCTCAAAATTGACACATTTTGTAGAAAATAAAAAATAATGTTCAGGTCATGGATCATTTATACATATGTGTTCCGCCGCGGCAAAAGGTTGCAGTTGTCGTCTCCTACATGTAGCTCATTGTAGCATATCATATGTATACTAGTTGTATACATCAGATATGCTACAATAAGCAACATGTACGAGCCGACAACTGCATCCTTTTGCCGCGGCGGGACACATATTTGTGATTGTACTCCAGTATGCAGTCCTATTGTAAATGCATATGCACAGTCGGATGCATGTTTACTTATTTATCACTGCATCCAGTGTTGATCACATCTTTGAGGCATTGAGTGAGATATAGTGGATGAGTCAGGTTCCCTGTTTTGCTTTCGGCTCTCAGATTACATAAAGCAAAGTGTGGGTGTGTAAAGCTTGGACAGTCTGAGTGAGTTGAGGCCTGGGAGAAGAATTACAGGAATTTCTCATCTCATCTTATTATCACAGCAATGTGATGAAAAATTTCCTCATAAAAACCAACTCTTATTTTGTGATAGATGTGTGAAGGAAAATAGAAGTGGATGAGAAATAATTCAACAGATGATTTGACAGGCACTATTGTAGGGGAGCTATTGTACTTTGACCGGCGTGTTCAGGATTTTTCCTTGCGGGGGCTTGTCAAATTTAGGCTGATTCTACATATGATTTTTGCAACTCTGCGAGGGGATTCAGCCCCCAAAACCACCCCCCTGGGAACGTCACTGCTTTTACTAAATGTTAACATGTGAGTATGTTGCATTATTCATGTATTAGCTTGGCCTTTGACATTTTTGGTTCAAAGGTCAAACTTTGCAGGTGTGGATGCTTTACAGGTGCGAATGCATGGAAGGTAACTTTGTATGTTTAAACATGTGAAATGCTGCTTCAATTGCATGCTAGTCCATCTAGATGGACCTTGCTAATGAATGCAAAGCCTACGGTGCTCACTTGTGAGGTACATCTAGATGGACTATGGCATGCATGTCAGATATGACAAATTTCAGAAAAATCAGTGGCGTAGCCAGGGGTGGCCACCTTGGAAATTTTTTTGAGAAATTTTGAAGACCTGGGAGAAAAATAAAGGGGGCAGGAACTGCCTTTTCCCAGAGCTGAAAATTGCTAAAAATTAGGTTGAAAACTTCATAAAGCACAATATTTGGCGGTTTTTCTTGAAAAGCAGCTCTGTGCTCTACGCAAAATGAAAAAAAGAAAAAAAAAAACACTGATTGTCTATCGATTCCACTAGGCATTGTTGTGATGCTCTGTTACACTGCGGGTATACCCAAAATGTGAGAAATGAAAATTGAGGTAAATTTTTCAAACGGCTAGTGTAAAATGATGGTAATGGTTTTTGGTGTCAAATTTGGGGTCAAAATTTAGCTGAGATTC
>JXSR01S030036.1:48155-67700 GCA_000969725.1 Ophiothrix spiculata | reverse complement strand
AAAGAATACAAATAGGTTAGTAAATTGATAGACAGGAGGAAAAGGGAGGTATTGTGTACAAATCAATCAAACCAATAGTCAGCCCCTCCCCCCTCAAATATGTTGGCCTAAGTACATTGGAAGCTAATAATAACAAAATTTATGGCAGAAAGAATCGTGATATAAAGAAACATTTTTCCTGTACCATTATGCTCATTTCTTTTATTTTTTATTGTTTATAAAACCCTAATCAATTCCTATATATAGGAGTATGTGTTGTGTATATAGTTTCCTCAAAAGTACTTGCGCGGGCCACTCGGGCACATCTAATTCACTAAAGGGAGGGATATTATAATGATACTAGTTGATCTACCTATCAGAGACCCCGGGGGGGTACTCTACTTTGGTCTGGACGGGGGTGTGCGGCTCGGACCATGGAACCCATACCCATCTTTAAGTGTAATTTTTGAGAAAAAGTGCACCCATGTTTAGGGATTTTGCTCCAAAAATGGGCTGATTTTTCAAAATTTTCTGGGCTTTTTTCACCTTTTTAGCACCATTTTAGCATATTTTCTTGAAAACGTGACCCATGTTTAGGGATTTTGGTGCTAAGGCACCCATGTTTAGGGATTTTTTGTGAAAAAGTGACCCATTCCAGCGGCACATCACCGTATACATTATGTGAGTGCCCCCCCCCCCCGGGTCAGAGACCCTTCTGCACTGGAGGTCCAACTCAAACCAGTCCCATGCAGCTCGGTGATATAACAATCAGACCCTGTATGCAGGATAGATGGTCTCTAGCTAAAGTCACAAAGATCACAACAGTTGAAGCTTCAAGTTACTGCTGTACAATTCTTTGATAGCAATATCTGGTACCATAGCTAAGTAAAGGCGAGGAGTGGTTAGAGCACATGACTTATGATGCATAGATTGTGAGTTCGAGCCCCGGTTGGTCCACGCCTCCTTGTTTGTTTAGGCAAGAAACTCTACTCCAATTGCTCCATGGTTCGGTGCCCCGAATTCTCCTCCTTGGGGCATAGGCGGCGACCCGGGGGGGACAGGGGGGACACGTCCCCCCTAAATTTCACGAGGGGGTGACAGACCCCCTCAAAAAATAAAGAAGAAAGAAAGAAAAGGAGAGTAAATTGAAATTTTCCTTTTGTTTTGATAACTTAAATGTTAAAATTCAAAAAAATTTGCGCGCTTCGCCCGAATTTTCTGATTTTTTATCAATTTTTAGTCACAATATGTCATTTTTGCGCAAATTTCAAGATTTTTTAACAATTTTTAGCTGAAATTAAGCCGATTTGAAAGATATTTTTGCGCGCTACGCGCGCATTACGAAAAAAATCATAATTTTCCTCCTTTGAACCTTTGAACCTTTGAACCTTTGAAGTGTTGATCCCTAATCAGCAAAACAGCTACACTGGGATTTTTGGTGCAGACGTGACGTCACAGGCGGTGCAAAAAAGTGGACGAAAATAATGTGGCAAACCAAACGACGATACCAAAACACGACGAATCCAAAAATACGCGAAAAACATAAGATGCACTATATACAAAAACCGTTTCTTCTCAAAAAAATAGCCGTCCCCCCCTAAAATTTTTACCTTCCGCCGTCACTGCTTGGGGTACTGTATACCTGGTGAGTCTTTAGGTCCTGAAACGGAAAGGTCACTGACTGAAACAGTTGCAAAGTTCTGTGGCCTCTGATCAATATCTGTATCCATTGATATCTTTATTGCTTTGCACTTTTTTATCTTAATTTTCAGTCTGGAAATATCATATTTTGAATGAATCATTCCAGCTTCAAGCTAGACTATAAGATGATATCTTTGTGGGTAACAGATAGGCCTAGTCAACACTTCCTAAAACTACTTAACTTTGTCACATTGCTGAAAGATAAACACACTTTTTTGATTCAAAATGTGTGTGCAAAGCTCGGCTAGTCAAGAAGAACACCGCCCTGAATGTCACCTTTAAACATTTCAATTTCTATCGTGTTGTGCTGTTAGGCATCTTAAATATAAACTTGTGTGATTTTTCTTGGAGGGGGGTCCCCAACTTTCATTTTGATATTGGTGGAGGAAGCTCACATGGAAAATCAGAAGAAATAATTTTTTTGAAAAGTGATGTTTTGAAAACAGATATTTGATCCAACTTTATGCTTGAGAACTGAAATTTTGTAAAAATTTATGCTTTGACTCTGAAATTTTGCCAAAAATGGAATTTGGTAAAGAGTGTGATATTTGTTAAAAAAGGGTGTCCTGAAGAACTGAAACAAAAATTCCCGGTGAAATGGGAGGAGACTGAGAAAGTGTAAAAAGGGGATCTTAACCTGAGCATAATACTTTTTTTAGGTGAGTGCCTCCTTCAGTGATTTATCTTCTTTTCTTAGTGGTTATTTTTGATTTAAGAATTGTAATATAAGGAAGTCATCCGCAGAGCTGAGATCCTCAAATGTTCTTGATAGATTAATTATATATGGCCCCTTCCTGCTTCGGGGGCAAGAAATCAACAAGGTTCTGGCAGGATGTGATTATGGTGTACTAGATCAAGGCTGCCATTTTAGATGCAGGTCAACCAGGGGATTTTGGTCCGAGGTTCTCGATGTGCTACAGCAATCATTCCTTGGAGGCTTTCCAATACTTATGCAGTCATAAGAGTGGTGGTTAATAAAACTCTGATTAAATGATTTGCGTCATAAAAAGTTTGACTTACGTTGCTTTGAAATTAGTAAAATTTGCAACATTAGTTTGCTTTAAGATCTGTCTTAGGAATGGAATAAAATTATTTCTATGGATATTTTGTGTGTGTTTGAGGAATAATGGGGATTACAACAAGATCAAGGATTTACTCACAGGTAGGTGTATATTGCAAAGAACATAGGTCCTATTTGTCAAAAACATTCAGCAATGATCATTGCACTGAATTCTCATTTTTATAAAACATTTGATAATACATTTTTTGTTGTTGCTCACTTTAATCATGATTTTGGCAGAAGTGATATGCAACCCAAATGATGCACTATGTTTTGATTTGAACCAGTGATTCTTTCCTTCCAAAACTACATACCAAGGGATCGTTCACAAACACTTATTAAGGGGGCCCTTAAATTTTTCACCCTCGTAAGAGAGGCCTTGAAAAAGATAACCACAAATTTTCCAGTAAAAAATTAAGTTTACATGCTTTTCTATGGGGTTGACCACCAATTTTTGTCCCCAAAAAGGGAGGGGTCTTAAATTTTTGAGGTCAAGAAGGGGACCCAAAAAATTTTCCACAATTTTTTTTTTGCATCAGACCCTCCCCTACAAGTGTTTGAATGGTCCCAATACCTAATGTTGTTGTAGTGGCTGCTATCCAATTAGTCATATGTAACTTGTCCTTTCCAACTGTACACATTTTTGCAATTTTAATAGTGAGATTTGAGTTCTATAAGGTTTTATAGTGATAGTGTATGGGTGATTCCAAAGTAACGATGATTCCAAAGTAACAATTGTGACCGAAAAATGGGAAAATTTCACTTTGATATGGCCACAGAACCTAGCATAAACATATCAACAAGTTTGTTGTTGATAATGGTGCTCACTGTTGGGATCAAGACATGCAGGTGTTTAAAGATTAAAATAATTGCCAAAATAGTGAATAAAGTTCATGTAACGTTCGGTAACGTTTGTGACCTCGCACGGAAATGGTTTTATGCTCCACATTACTTCAAAGAAAAAATTCTCTGACAAATAGTCTATAAAAGTGGTAGGAAATTCTATCATCAGGATTTCTTTTTATGCAATGTTTTGTTTGGTAACGTCTGGTAACGTTTCAACTTTGTGACATATTGGTGTAACTTTTTGGTAACGTTTGTGACATTTTTGAATGAAAACATGTGCTCATTCATGCACGGGTAGAAAAAATTCAAAATTTCTGATTAGAAAATACTTTTTACGTACCGAGTAACAAACGTATGACTGAAAAAAATGCTCATATGGTCGAATAAAAAAGCTGATTTTTTGCTTAAATTCAAAAAAGGTTTAGTTTTCACTGGAATGAGCCACATGTTATCATATACTGATCAAATGCGCAAATTGTTTACATAAACGTGAACATAACAAACTTTCAAAATATGCATCCATGTATACTACCATGCATTATTATAGATGTAACGAGTTGATGCTAATTCTGAATGTTTTTCTTAGTTCACGTTTACGTAAATAATTTGCGCAATCTCTCAATTGCCAAGGAACAAACTCTTGATGTGGACATCGATTCTCTTGGTAAAAAAAGTTTATCCAGTCTTTCCATGATACCTGAATTAGCAGTAATTATTGTACATAGATAATATTCTGGTATGTTTATGCTTGTCTTATTTCATTAGCTATGAGATTTCAAATATTATAGTGGCATCTTTTTGTTGAAGGTGGCTTTGAAGCACAGAAAGAATTCCTATAGATTCATTTTTCTTATTTTTTGATATGGTGTTTTCATATGTGCTGATCACATTTCTGAAATAAAAATGGGGTCACCGACTTAGTTTTTGAGAAAATTCCATTGACTTGTATGGTAAACTCATAAAAATCAAGACAAAAACAATTTTAATTTGAAAATTTAAAATATGTTGTGGTCCTTATATAGTTCTTTTAAAAAAACATAATAAAACAAGACAGTTACTGTCTTACTTTCTGCAATTTTTAGCAAAATTAGGCAAAAAATTTGTATTTTTTAACAATGGCAAATACCCTTAAGTACTATGCGTTTTGAGCCCTGAGCATAAACGCGGGCTGTCAGGAATAATAAATGCAATAATTATGGGTGAATGTAAAAATGCCGCACATGTAAGATTACGTTTAGTTCAAGATATTTTCCATTACCGGTATGTTGCAAATTATCAAGGAAGATTTTTTTCCTGATTTAGTGAGGAGTTGTCTTTGACATTTGATAGAGAACAGGGGAACATGTATCAGCATTTGCACATATCAGGGTTCTTAGACAGAGGGTAGGTAGATCAGTGGTGGAATTGGTCGAGGGATCTGAAAAAGATCTAGGATGTACTACAGGTTTCAGGATAGAAAGGGTCAATGACCTCTATCAGATGTTGAAATTATTTCTTCTCAAATGGAGACTTTAAATTAAAAAGGGTTAAATTATACTTTGCATCCAAACAAAATTTTCGCTACCAAACATTTTGTCCTGACATCAAACTATGGGAAGCCATAGGTGTCATTAAGGTATCAACAACAAAAATGTGTCTACAAAATTGATAAGGGTGTCTATTACAATGAAAAAGTTGTCTAAAATACCCAAAAGGGTGTGTAAAACCCAGAACGGTTTCTAAACCCAAAATAAACATGTAACCCAAGTGTGAAATCAAGAAAAGTGTCTAAAACCAACAACACATATGGCCGCCCATAGTTTAATGTCACAACAAAATGTTTGGAAGCGAAAATTTTGTTTGAAGGTCAAGTATCAATTGACCCATTGAGGGTTTTGTTCAAGATTCTGTCAAAAATATAAAAGTTTTATCATCTAACATTGACTTTTTTTATACTCAAACGTAACTCTAATGTCCAAACTCTAGCAACCATGTTCATTTCATGTCATAGCATGTCAAGTATATAGGTCTAGATCAGCTAAAAGATTCTGATCAGCTTATGACAATCAAAATTTAAAGTGTCGTGATGAGCTACTGTCACTCAAATGAAACACATCCTGTGTTGAAAGTAGGGCTGAGTTCACGACAATTCCCATGCTATTTATGCTTGCCTAGCTCTTGCCTACTTCTATGTATCTACACAAGTTGCAGAATTTTTTGCTGCAAATGAAATTAGCCCCCTGCTGAATATCATGTGATGCCTATGAAAATAATTTTTTTGTAATTTGAAATTGTGGGTTTTATTTCAATTTTATGGCTTTTTAAGATCATTTTTGTTATGAAATTTATTGAAAATATGGTAACTGAAAATAACAAGATATTTTCAAAGCATTTATTTTTGAGGTAGACTTGAGGAAAGCTAATATAGCATGTTCAAACCAATGCTTATGGACCAGTTTTCTCATCTCATCAGAGTCTATAGTAGCAATAAATATTTTTCAATTAGGCTAACTCTGTTTTTTTATGTCAATATCATAAATATTGCTAATTTCACAACGCCGTCCACAAATTGTATTAAAATATGAATTTATGTACTAAACATGATTACGGAGGTATGGCAGATAGTATAGGAAATATTCATGATATGATTGGGGTAAATTACACTTGTAATGAACAACCATCTTCCAGCAAAATTTCCATGAAGTATACCTCTCCAGGCCATTCATCAACAGTTGTCCATAGAGTAAAGGGAAGGAAAGAGGAAAGAGGCTGGGAGGAGGGAGAGAGGGAGGGATTGGTTAATGGTTATCGGCTGTAATTGCTTGTAATTGAAACAATCACAGTAATTTCAATTCATGCAGGCTTGACTTAAGATGACATTTCACTTGCGGGTGACTACTGTTTAAAATTTAGAGCAATAGCACTGCTCAAGAGGCTTGTTAAGATGGAAGGCTGGACGAAACAAGTTCTCTTGAGAGAAGAGTAAAATTATTTTGCACATGTGTATGGTGCCTGGTCTTTTCTTGGTTCCATATTAATAGATTCAAATGTCATGAATAAAGTTTACAGTTATATTTTTGATTTGGAATTATATATGATGAGTAAATAATGTTTGTGGTTATGGTAGATACATAAATCACTTGATATACTTGAACTTAAAAGTATTTTATAGAATGGCGCTCATGTTTTTTGTTACCGGTACTATTTGTGACTGAAGAAGAAAAAGGCATTTTCAGTGTTGACACATTCTGAAACATTTTATGCTCTGAAATATGGTCAACCTACATTTTTAGTAAAATGTGAAACATGTACTTAAACAAATGTTTATTAGTTTTTAAGGACATGTTCACATAGAATGATTTGGTCCTGACTACATCCTCGCTCGTTAGTCGCTCATGAGCAAATCCCCAGTGTGAACGCAATTATAGAACGTGTCTTGCTCGTGACCAAAAGTGATGCGCCACTAGTTTTAACGGGCAAGTCATGTCTCAGTGAGCTCTTCAGTGTGAACGCAATTGTTAAGTTGTCTCGCTCTAGAGCCGGTCATGACTAGTCATGACTATTCATGACTATTTATGTGTGAACACAGCTTAAGTTTTGAATTTATACCTACACATTACATTAGCTTTAATTGTCTAGCTAGAGTTGGTGCAGACTGAGTGGGTGAATTTAATTATTAAAGGTGTGTGTTCTGATCATTTTCACTCACAAAATCAAATTAGAGATTTCGATGCCACATGAAAGGGAGTATTTTGCTCATAACCGCTGTAAATTTTATATTATGTTAAAGAGATACGGCCCAAAACAGGCTGAATTACATTTTGTTAACAAAAGTAAATTTCCTATAGGTGTCTATGGGTCAATCTCAGATGCATTTTTGCCTGTAGCATTAATTTTGCTCAAGAAAAGTATATAAATGAAACTTTACAATTGCTTTATGTAGGTGATGACCTTTCATTCAAATATGCAAAAAGTATATGTTAATTTTTCACCAGATCAGAATATCTACCTCTAAAGATTCCACATAGATATGAAAATTCATAAAAACTTCCTTGAATTAAAGTAAAGGCATGATAGAATTACAACAAACAAACAAGCAAAACTTTATTATTTGTTCTTTAAAAGATGATTTTCCACCCAATTTGTTCCTTAGCAAAAAGTTGACAGTGCTTCTATTTTCTTAAAGGGGCAATGGACAAGTTCAGCATCATCCCCAAACTCTTTCCCAAACATTTTGAGATTTTTGCATCATTTGAAGTATTAGTGGTAATAATGACAGCATGCAAAGTTCCATTGTCAAATTCAAACCCTAGATATCAAAATATTTAGATATTCTCTTATTTTTAATTATAGTTGTCGACAACGATAAATACTACCCTCGCCTTTTCAGGAGATACAATGAAATTTCCAAATTTCTTTTGATATTTCTGCAATCTATGATGTGACAGGAATGTTTTACAAACAAATCTTTGGTCATTTTTCACTGTATAGCATCAATAAATACATTTAGAGAATAGCCTCATACCCAAAATCAACAAATGTAATAAAATTCAAATTTTCGACTTTTTTCAAGGTTTTAATCAAAAATTTTGCGATATCTGGCAATTGACTGTTACTTTCTAACATAGGATGTGTAAATCATCAACAAACAAAATTTCAAAATATTGTCCAATGCCCCTTTAAATTTTCAATTTCAGAATGTGTGTTTGTCATTTTAAAATGACTTTATTGAGAAATGTTAGATACATCCAAAAGCATGATATCTTTACCAAAATTGGTTTGGTAGATGCAAAACAGTTTTAATTTTTGAGAATTTAACAATTTATTACACTGAATATTCGCTGGTGAATGACTTATTAGATGCTTCAATGTTTGCTTTACTTTACTAAGAAAGAGAATTTCTCATAACTTCTGATATTTATAAGTTCTTTCTCTACATATCAAAAAAGGTGTGTTCCATAGCAAGTCTACTTTGAAAAGCAGGATGGTGGTTAAATGCCTATAATTTTAAATCTTGTTAAGCATTGATTGAAAAATATATTCAATTATTGAAATTTTATCACTATTAATTTCAGTCCTTGTACTAGAAAGTTCAAGTTCGGATACAGTACAATATAGACACTGG
Source organism: Ophiothrix spiculata (assembly GCA_000969725.1). NCBI lineage: Eukaryota > Metazoa > Echinodermata > Ophiuroidea > Amphilepidida > Ophiotrichidae > Ophiothrix > Ophiothrix spiculata. Next base: position 59,010 of record JXSR01S030036.1, on the reverse strand, counting down.
TTAGCAACCAACTCATTTAAATACTACGTACTTGTGTGACATTATGAGGTATATGAACCATTTAGCCCCCTGCTGAACACAAAAATATTGAGAGTTAACTATGCTGACCTTTGAAAAAAGCGATTTGAGGGACTTAGATAATCACATAATAGTCTTGGTGACTGGCTGTCTTTGTGCTGGATTGGTTGTCAAAACGAAGAACGATATGTGAAACTTGGTTAAGGGGAGAAAATAGGGATGCGAGAAATAACGGAATAAAAAACAGGTATGTTTGAATTGCATGCAGTTGTTATGATTGATCACCATCATCATTATTATCATCAAGCTTTGTATTTGGTGTGAGGTCGATGGCATCCATATTTTGAGGCCTGTGATAGAATGTGATAAGTGTTTACATGTTGAGTGTAGTCTGCTGTGGATTTTGTTGTGTAGCTACAGGCTATGTTATGGAGAAAGGTCAAGTACATCGCTATGATTGAAGATGAAGGATGAGGTAGAGGATGCTGGATAGATGGATGGAGGGTGGATTGCATGAACAAGGAGAAATATATGATGTAACAAATTTCTTTGATTTATTGAGTGATCAATGTCTACAAAATTGAAGGTAAGATTCATGACTTGAAATTAGATGCCAACTGTAAATGTCTTGAATTTTGAGTTAATTACATGCAGCATTTTGAATTTGATTTTTTTTTTTTGGTTTTATGCCTGGGTTTTTCTATATAATAGTATATATTTACTAAAGGATATAGACCTATATTGAATATAGCCCGTCAATTTTGAACACTGCTTCCCATTGGTATAATTAGGATCCAGCGTCAATCAATTGGTGTGCTGTGGAAGGGCCTAGACCAATTTGTCTGGGAATGACAATTTAGAATGAAATTTGGCACTTTTGACATTTTCAACTTCCATAGGCCCATCTCATGATCCTTACTTTAATAACCTTCATATTTTTGGATGTAACTCATCAACAATTCATCAGAAATTGCTATAAAGTATACTTTTTCTTCTTCCTTATGATATAAGAGGAACATCTAAGAATGGTTTTAAAGAAGATTTTACCAATTTCCAAATTTGACCCCTGCATTGACTTTGCCCCCTTCCTGCACATAGCATAGCCCTGTGCAATAGATTGATTTTGTGTCCACCCTAGTGATGTTACCTATGGTTCATAGAACTCATCTAGACTAGGACATGTTAGAATAACTTACTGTTGCACATCAACATGTTTTGCTCCCTATGTAAATTGCTTAAGTCGTTAACCATCATTTTGATTTCAAATTTCATCTTAAAAGTAAGATTACCGTGTTTCCCAGAATAAACCTTACAATCTTTGGTTGAAAAGTTCTTTGTTTCACCAGATAGTCAGGAAATGTGTAAAGATGGCACTTCATAGTAAATGGAACAGATTTAGATATAAAGTGTGATTCATTTCAATTGATAACTTTAACAGAAGTTATCAGATATTTGGATACACATTTTTCTGGTTTGATTTCACAATTTTGTAAGTTCCCCTTAATTGAAGTGCTAATTTGAGTATTGTCTTGATCTGCCCACTCAACTGTAACGGTGTTTAAAAATTAATCATGTGCATACTTTCTTTTATCTATGCTAACAAAATTAAGAAATTTGATGGAAAATATGGCAGTTCCATTCATAAACACCACAAGCATAGCCAGGATCGGCTTTTAAAGGATGACCCCGGGGTGCGGAATGACATCTTATTGCATAAATAGGCTGATTTTTGGTATCAAACCTGGGGTGTGAACCCTCCCTCCGCACACACCCCTGGCACCGCATATGAACACCCCTGCTGCAAAGCAACCAGACAAAGATGTATCCAAATACTTGATATAACATAACTTTGGTTATATAGAATACCAGTTGAAATGAACTATATCTGAAAGTTCATTTCATGGACTATAAAATGCATCCTTTACATACTTTCTAAGTATCTTTTAAATATAAGAGAATTACACTTCCAGTCAAAAGTATTTTCGCAATATTAAAAATGTTCAGAAACCTCATTTTTTATATTAAACCTAGAATTATCCATGATTCATACTTGTATAGGTGACTTATCTATTCAATATGAAAAGTAGTGATGTTTCTTCTGAAATTTGATCTTGCATGGCCAAAAATGGCTGTTTTCATGGGCCATATACAAATACCCCGTAAGTAATTTGGATGTTTTTTATGTAACTGGGCCATGTGGAAGAACAGAGGGATACTTTTCCTTTGAACATGGACCCATTATAAAGAAGAAATAAACAAACAAACAAGTGTCATTGATATGTAACTTCTCTATTATTCATAACCTCATTATCACCGTGTAACCTGATAGAATATTTTCAGGTTATAAGTTTTTCAAACAAATGCGAAGAAATGTTTTAAAACTACATTTTGTATGCCCAAGACGAAAGTTGTAATATGCATTACACACCATATTTTCAAATGCATTTAATGCAATAATAAAATATAGACGCTGTAAAAAAATGATAAAAATGGGACCAACGCCTTTGGAGATACGGCTGAATAAACGTTTTGTGCGGAAATACTTTTTCTGGGACACCAGGTAGGTCTTTAAAACATGTTTTTTCCCTCTATAATGAGGATAATTTGATTATATTCCTTCATTGCAAACATTGTATCCATTTCTTATTAGCAAGGAACTTTGGCTCTTACCTTACTAAGCTCATACTGTGACTAACCTGATAAGATTTCCAGTTTCAATATTTTTTCATTAAATACCAAATTTCTCTCCAATTTGTAAACTAAGCAGAATGTATCTATATCGTCCCGCAGTGAATTTCAATACTTGTATCTCATGCTGCGACAGGCCATTATAAAAAAGAGAAACTTGGAAACAGTGAATTCCTGAACGAGACTCAACAATAACATACGGTTAGGTTAGATAACCAATTAACAGGGATAAGAATAGAAATGTAACGAGGGTGCTGTGAAATGGATCTCGACATAGTCAATGGAGAGAGGCCTAATACAAGGTGGATAAACAACATAGTATGGTTATTATGTAACCTACAGGGGGGGGGCAGGACATGACGTCATCAGATTTTGAAACTTCCATTCAAAAAACTTGAATTTTAATTAAAGCTCCAAAATTTCATTTTATACCCTTATTTGGCGTATAAAAATACGCAGATTCCAAAACCGTTGGGGTCGGGACTTCGACCCCAGAAAACTAAAAAGATATTGTGATTATTATAAAGAACTACTTTTCTTTTCATTTACGCATTGAAATATACGGGCGATACCACGGATGACTACGCATCAAATCTGAGTAAACAGTCCGGTAAACAGGCAATTAAAGGGATCGTCCTACCACCACTGGTAACCTACAATGTACTGAGATGTGAGCAATCTACAGCTGAAATATTAATAGGGAAGGCTTATCAAATCATGCGGTATTACATGTATGGGAAATGTACATTCTGAGTTTCATTTATTTCAGCTATCAAGATCTGCCAATTTGCTCGTCTTCTAAAGGCGGTGTCACACATCACAAAACGTACGAATAACGTACACTGGATTTGTCATTGAAATACATGTAATATCGATTACCAAACAAGTTCGTTATTAGTACGTTATTCGTACGGTACGGTGATGTGTGACACCGCCTTAAAACCCCATCTAAAACAATGATCATTAAATGTAGGCCAAATAGATCAAGTAAAAATAATGTCAGTGAAGAAATAGGAATAGTATTGTAAAATGTACATTTTGTTCACTACATTTTGAAAGTGTAGTGCAAAATGTTTTTTTATTGCATTTGTGCAGTGGCGGCGGAAGGTTAAAATTTTAGGGGGAGACGGCTAATTTTTTTTTGTAATCAAAATTTTTTTAGAGCAAAAATAGTCGGAGGAAAATTATGATATTTTGTAATGCATGCGGAAAAAAATCGACTAATTTCGTTCGGCTACAAATTGTTAAAAATTTGAAAATTGAAAATTTTTACTGAAAATTGACATAATATCTAAAATGTGTGCGATGCGCAATTTTTTTTGATTTTTCACATTAAATTTATCAAAACAAAGGGAAAATTTCAATTTTCTTTCCATTTCTTTCTGTCGTCTTTATTCTGAGGGGTGTCCGCCCTCCTCGTGATTTTTAGGGGGCCCGCTTCCTCCGCCTATTTTGGAACCTCTTTTTTATAAAAAAAATATAAAACATATTTCTTCAGGTGAGGAAGTGAGTAAGGACTCAGTCACACATCACTGTATAGAGCCCAAATGTACAATCAAAGTACAAAAGTTTCACGTGTACACTGAACGACGTGTGCCAAATGGACACCACCGTATGGATAACAAATTGAACGTATACGCTCCACCGAATGGATACTTCTAATGAACATACTTCTAATGAACACATGACGAGCAACAATGTATAAAACAAAAAAATAGTGGAATTAAGGATGTTAGGCGTACTTTTTGCCCTATACCTCAATGTGTGACAGAGCCCTAAAGATTTTCGTAAGAAGTGCACTTAAATGCCAATTTTAAAAGCTGAGCAAAATTTGAGACAAATTTTGTTTATATGTCTTAATGATCATGTTTAGAATCTACACAGATACCCCTTGTTTAACCTATGGCTCCTTGACTCTTACAATAATTTGTCCATCATTTTGGAAGTCACAAAGCTGGAAGTCCCTTGTGCGTCTGGCACAATTTTGGAGTGTTGCACAGTATTATGCAGATAAAGATTTGTAGGCCCCTCATCTCCATCAGCCCATGGCTCCTTTAATTTTTGACCTTTGATAAAAAACTTTACTCTAAAATCTAATTGCACCATAGTTTGGAAGTTGCATTAAAGGGACTGGCCTAGATCCTGTCCGCTGATTTTCTGACTATATATTTTTTTCACATGTATCGATAATACATGATTATACTAACATATCCTACCAGTAGTTTCCGCTGAATTTGTGTAACAGAGGGGAAAAAATTAAATTATTTACCAGCTGTATTTTTTTGTTGAAAAAGTGTATCTAGTTTCAAATCTTAAAAAGATCTTGTTCCTACAACTGTGATGGGTAAACAAAAATATTTTTGATAAAATTTTTTCTCTTTTGATATGTATTAACTTATCTCCAAGAGCTTCATTTGATCTTTTATCTGGTAAATCCATCTGAGGTACAAAGTTAGGATTTAGAAAACACCGGATAGTCACACCACCATCACATATAGATAAGTTTGTAATTCTAAGTGGAATCTAGGCTAGTCCCTTTAAGTTGTCCGTTGTAATGTGAATGCTCCATCTGGGGCACTTCATATACAGTAAGCTATCGAATCTTGGATTTTGAAGTATCCGTTTAATAGCATCATGGTGTAAAGTTAATTGATGTCTAAGCACTTCATATCTACAGTAGATAGCGCTTCATTACATGCCTCATGTGAATGACAGCAACTTACTGCATGCAAGAATTTCAACTATGTTATCACAAGTTATCAACCATATGGTAGTGATATTAACAGTGCTCTGAAAATTAAATCAGTTTCTTGGAAGCGCCCAATATACCGAATAGTACCAGTCTGAATAATACCAGTACCAGACGGGTCGATATAGAAAATATTAACACAGACAAGTCGGTTTACAAATGGAGATATTGAACTTCAAATGTGCTTGTAGTGGAATGTTTACATGAGAGAATTAAAAGGCCAGCTGGTGTCTTTTATTAGATGAGAGATAGATGCTAGGTTGGTTTAAAGCAACTGTTGTTGAAGTTGATGGGTTAATTTAGATAAAGAGGCCTTGGTATTATCCCAGGGTTTTATCATGGTTTAGTGTCTAGGCCTGGACAGGATGGTACATGACTTGGCATGAATCTGAGGTTGATTGTACATCTGCTTATCTAATGCCTTCATGTATACTTCATATATATACTCCAGAGGATGAGGCTATTTTAATGCAGAGTGTTCAATGCTGATGCAGAGCCAGCAATAACAGAGTGTATCTTGTGGAGCAAAGTTGGAACTCTTGAGTTTCATTCTGGTGCGATCTTCAGATAACCTGCTTAAGACAAGATTTTACTTTAGTATTATAAACCCAGATCCTCTAGGGTAAGCTGGCAAGTTTTCTGTGTCACAGAAAACGGAAAAATTCATTGACTTAACAAAAAAACAGAAAACATGGAAATTCACAAAAATCATATTTATTGTTTGACCAAAAAGAATTGATGCAAAAATTAAGAGAATGTGAGGTAATACTAATGAAAATAAAATCTCTTTACAACAAATATCAACTTCAAAACAACTAAAAACAATGCAAGTAACTTCTTTTTATCGTCCGTTTTTATTAGACTCGGGTTATTCTGTCATGTCCGTGTATTCCAGCCTCGGATCCAGGGCGTTGGCGTAAGGGGCGGGCGCCCCCGTAAAATTGGCAAAATCCTGCAAAATCAGCCTAATTTGGGTCAATTTTTTGTTATAAAAACTAAAAAACACACTCTTCGCCCCCGTTAAATTTCAGATCCTAGATCCACGACTGTATTCCCTTACTGAATGATAGTATTGTTGTAATCTCTCCTTTAAATACCTTTTGGTCTCTACCATTTTCCTCTCCAACCACACCTAAATTTGGAAAAGAAAAAAATACTACTGTGCATCAGACTGTTGCGTTAGCAACATTTTCAGCTTGTTGCATTCCATTTTATTGATCAACGGAAATAGAAAAATAATGTTGTCTCCATTCGTAGATTACACATAACATGAATGTATTAATGTTAATATGCTAGTTAAATGTACTGGCATCATCCATGGCACCGCATGTATGCATCATTATCGTGTGGTTGCCTTGGTGATGTCTATGCTTAAAGGATTGTAATTTATCCACTTGTATAAACAGTTTGAAGAAAAAGATGAATCTGAATTAACTAAAAAATCAAGCTAGCAGCAAAATATTGTCAGGATGTATTAATACTTAATTTTGAATTAATTAAATTTGAACGCTGGCAAACTACTGTTCTTAACATGCTATAGCCTATAATGTGATTGTGACTTTTGGTTTTAATTGTTGTGGTCCTTATATAGTTCTTTCAAAAACATAATAAAAGAATATAATCACCGACTTACTTTTTGAGATATTAAGCAAAATTAATCAAATAGACATTTTTTAACAATGACAAACACCCTTATGTAGTGTGCATTTTGAGCACTCTACACAAATGCAGGCTGGCGGGAGGAACGCACATAGTCATATGCGGCCAAAATCACGTAACGGATTCTTGAATAAAACAAAATAAATACACTGAAATTTGGAATACTTCCAACAATTGAATACATGTACTTTCTTTTAGCAAAGTTTAAACTCTTGTTTATATCTTCATTTCACCTTATATAAGAAACTTGCAGTTTTGAGAAACCGCTGCGAAATCCGCGCGATCCTAGGATATTTCACAATTTATAAGATTTCCGTTATTAGTCCGAGGCACAAAGTTCTTGTATAATCACAAGTCCTGAAATCCACTTGTAAATAATTCCAAAGTGTTCCTGACGAACTCCAACGATGATTTATAGTCCAGCAATCACAAAGAAGCTTTGCTTGGCTTAAAAGCTGGATCCAACACACATAATCCACTCGGACATAAAGTAATGAAATAGCAGGTTGTCCTTAATTCTATTCGTTGATCTCCAAATCAATTCTCAAATCTCTACAATATGAACTCTATCTCTTTAACTCCAAAGACAATCTTGTCTCCATTTATCAGTATAACTCCAATTCGACAAAATCAATCCGCACACCACAGCGTCAACTTCACTTCTGCTCAAAATATCACAAGGCCCGAGCCACAGTCTTTTTCAGAAAAATTCCCGCATTATGTCATTCTCATATTTAGCATAGCATAGCATACAGCATTTACATGTGGGGAATTTCCCAAGCACAATTATATTATATCAAGTAAATACATCTATTTCCATGTTGGGAAATTCCTATGATCACCTGATAGGTTCATGCAATCAATTGCCTATTTATAGAATTGGAAATTACACTAGATTGCAAAATATCATTCCCTCAGAAAAAATTCCCTTTCTGTGGCAATCAAAGATTTCAATAATTAATTTTCGTTAATCAAATAATTAATTAATCAACAAAAACAAATAATTCAGATTCACATAACATACGATTGACGCACCAGAAAGAACACTAAAAGCCCAAGATAAAACTTTTGAAATTGTGTCCAACATCCACTGATATCAACTCACACGTGTCAGACATCCCTTTCTGTGCTAAGCCACCTTGAAATTTTAGGGAGTTATGAGAAAAATATAAGCTTTTAATATTGATGGTATCAAAATGGAGAGGGCCAGCCCCACCCCAACCATTACAATGACCAGTCTTCGGTTAGTGAAGAAATAACTTTTTTTTGTTAGTATTTTTCACTTGAGAGATGAGGTGTTTCATAAAAATGACATATGGCAGCTATGACTTTCTTGCATGTGTGACAAATGTGTATCCTGCCTTTGAACTGAATCCATTTTGAATGGTTCTATTTATAATCAAAACGTCGGGAAATGACAGTACCCCTATAGTTTTGGACACAGCCAATACGTCGATCCTGGGTTTACACCCGGAACTCAATCTTTACCGAAATTTTAGCCCAAACACAGTTTTGCCTATAAAACTAATAAGCCGTGACAATAGCTCCAAGTCATAGCGGGTGATTTGAATTGTTGTTTGGGATGGGTGGTAGTGCGCATCCATGTCACGCCTATTTGGGTGCATAGTTGTGCTTTACAAGTGCATTGTGGGATTAAATTTCGGTAAAGATTGATTTCCGGTTGGGAAACCTAGGATCGATGTATTGTGTGTGAAGGGATGATGATTTTTGATATTAAAGTTACTGTCGGTTCACCAATTATTATTATTGTTGTTGGTAGGGTACATTAAACACTTGTTCTAAAGAATAAATGCATGTGTCTTATTGCATCTATATATCATAGCAGTAACTTGGCAGGTATTGATTGCAAAGTATACTCTCTAAATGTAAAACGAGTGGAAAGAGTGAAAATTCACTCAAAAAGGAGTGAAGGGAGTTAAACGCAGGACAATCCGTTTTCGAGTGGAAAATTTTCACTCTAAAATGAGTGTGAAAGTTAAATTTTCACTCCCAAAAGAGTGGAAGATTGTCAACAAAAATCCCCTTTCACTCCTTTTAGAGTGATTTTCCACTCAAAAAAGTATTGTCCTGCGTTTAACTCCTACAAAGAGTGGAAATTCACTCTTTTACATTTAGAGAGTAGTTTTCCAATTTATATTTCAGTCCATGCACATCATCAATGATCATTGAAATAATCTACCTGTTTGAGAATGGCATGGGGTACATAACAGATGGACAGAGTATAACACATTTACCTTAAATCATATATGCCCCTTCCCCGGGATAAGCAGATTTTTGTCACACAAAACAGCCTGGCCTAGGAGCAATACTCTTGAAGTGGGAAACCCAGGAGGGGACAGGCAGCTTGTCGCTTCCTTTCTAGACAGAGTTATGATGTAAATGATCTCATGATAAGCTTAAAAGAATGACAATCTCCTCTGCCAGGGTACGATATCACATGACTGCTGAATCAGTGATTTATTGCATGTACTCATATTTACTTAAGAAATTATTTTCTTGCTGCCTGATATTTCATTTTTACAGCTGATTTCAGGATGTTTATACTTGAGAAGACAAAAATGATTTAGTCTATAGAAATAGAAAACTGCAAATGTGAAGATGTTTTCACTAACACCAATATTTTAGGATGTGAATACACATAATTTCTTAGTGTGCCAGTTATATGATTTAACATGATTTAAGATATGAGAGTGGATGAGACTGGGAAGGGGAAGTACCTCTGTCTGCTTTGGGATGCTGCTAAAGTCTCTGAACTAAATCCATTTCTCAGATTATTTTAAGGAGTATAGGTCAATTTTCTTAATTACACAAAATATGATGACAAAGAAAACAGGATGACCTCATTTATGTATTTTATTGCAAAAATATGCAAATATATAGAAATATATAACCACAAACATTCAAAGATAAAGTAACTTAGTAATTGGGATTAAAATGTTATATCAGAGTGGAGTTTTGCAATATCCGGTAATGGGAAGCAAACCGCAAGGCCGGAATATCGGTGGTTTCAGTGAATGCTTGCAATGCATGCTTGCAATGCCCGGACAGTCATTAGATAGCCACCGGTTGTTAAAGGAGTATGGTCCAATTGCCTCAACATTTTTTCAAACTTGTTCAGATTTTGGCACCAAAATGTTGCTCATATTTTTCTTATAACCCACATGAAATTTCACGACTGAGTTATGTTCCATTTTATTTTTCCATAATTAATTTTACACAGTTACATATAGCAAGGAATTTACACATATAGGCAGCTCTGAAATACAAAATTGTTCATGAAATCAAAATGATTTGACCAATTCGGCTAATATTTGAAACTTAGACTTCTTGAGTGCATCATCTTTCATACGTCATCGAAAAACAACAATTTTGACAAATCAGACCAAGCTCCTTTAAGTGACCATAACTTATTACACCTTTATTACATTGTTAACAATCCGCAAGGCGTGTCTTTGACTCACCAACATAGTCCAGTCACCGGCCAATGTTATGCAGTCTCTGGTCGGCGTCAGCTCGATTGGTTAAACCTCGCCGCAAAGTTATGTGACCAGGGCATGGGCGTCATTTCAGGGGGGACAGGGGGGACACGTCCCCCCCACTATTTTGTGTGTCCCCCCTCACAATATTAGGTGTCCCCCCACGGTTTTGAAAATTTGCCATCGGACCCCCCCTAAATTTGCCCTCGGACCCCCCCACACTTCAAAATGAAATGACGCCCAT
>JXSR01S030036.1:27205-41370 GCA_000969725.1 Ophiothrix spiculata | reverse complement strand
TCCGGGGATAAACAGATTCTTTATCAGGACAATATTAGTATAATTGTCATGCAATTCAATCGTATCTCTAGCACCACGTTGGGTTAAGTGAACAATTTACTGGGTCGGAAGTCTGCCTATAATGACTACATGCATGTGAGCACCAGGTGTTCAATAAATGGTTATTATTGTTTGCAAAACTATATTCTGATATGTCTATTGATAACTCCAAGAATATTAATGCTGTGATATTGACATTTTATGAGCATCTAGACATGGAATGTATTATGATTGTTGCCAAGTTTGATTGTTCCAACTGCAATAGTTTTTGCAAGCAATCATATTTCATGTAACTATTTAGGACTGGTTGTTAATTTTTAGTACTATTTTTTGTTTTGTCTTTAAACCTTGAGAAATTAGTTGGTCATGGATGTTTAGATGGTCATGTTGGTTGTTACTATATATAATGACTATCAATATGTAGTCACTTATCCTTTTATTCAAAGATTGGGGCAAAGATATTTCACAATAGAAATTTCAACTTCTCCTAAGTGTACAAAATATTCATATAAAATCTGTAATTATTTGTTTGAAGAATATCTTCAAAATGGAAAGAGTTGTGTATAAATACTAGTAAAATGTCCTTAGATGTGAAAATTATGCGGCTGCAAAAATTTGTCTTCTATAAAACCACTGCATCTGAGGTTGTCAGTCAGTGTTTTTAAGCACATGATAATTGCTTTACACATCATCAAGTTGATCGAATAGGAATGAGATAGAACAAGGATGAACAGAATGAGTGGTGAATGAAGATGAGTTGACTTGATATACGCGGGTTGGGATGATGTATGTGTGTGCAGTGGTTCAGTCATAAATACGAGTGCATGTATGGATAGTAAAAACTGGTGTGTGTATAGTACTAGAGGTCAATCAATATTTGATGCCTACGAAGTCGGCATCTTGCCAGACGAACACACACGTACGTATGGATATACACATAGTGTGAGCGCACATACTACCTTGATTTACAAAATTCTTGGGTTGTTTGTAATTTGAGATACACACGATTTGATGTGATGTATGTACATTATGGATTGACCAGATTTCTCTCTGTTGCGAAGCCGGAGGAAATAGCTTTGCCGTTTGACGGAATCGATATGGGATGATTCTTGTGTGAGATAATCTGGTTGTGTTTTTTTTTTGCTGACCCTATTAGCAAAGGTTATAACAGTTTGAATCAAATTTGTTTGGATCTAAACTGTCTATTACATTTGAGAAGAATTTGTGAACTGATCCCATTGATGGACTAGGATGTTCAGCATCAAAAGTAGATACTAAAATACTGTGAAATTTGATCATTTTGGTTGCCATTAGCAACCGCTGTCTGCTGTCAGCAGCCCAGGGAGGTGTGGCTCCTTAATTTGTTTCTTCGGAGAACGTTTGCAATTGGAATTATTACAACAACGGATCCTAAAAGAGTGAGTACAACACTACAGTATTGCCATTGGCAGAATTCAATAAGCTTACTGATAAATCATCTTTATCTGCAACAAATGGATGCATTCAATTTGTGATTTTTCGGAATTTCGAATTTCAAATTTTGTTAATTTAATCTCAAGATGAAAAAGAATCTGGGTTGCACTAGTAATTCAACAGTTATTAAGACTACTAGCAAATGAATTAATCAAAGATTATTGAATATTAAGTTTTAAATGCAACCGTATGTCATGACTTAATTAGTCGATTAATTACGTTTTGCTTAGGAGTACTACTGCAAAGCCAATATTTGGATTGATCTGATAATATAAAATGATTTTCATCATTGGATATGAATGGGTGAAGGAGCACATTTATAATGTGCAATATAATTTTAGCTTCCATAATGTTATATGAACTGATATATGTGACCTTCCAGCCCGTATGAGCAGTAAATGCCAGAAACTTCATTTTGCGCTACAGTTGAAAATACATGTCAAGGTCAATATTTGCCGAAATTGATTTTTTGACAGATTCACAATCCTAGTGCTTACTACAAAATACCAGCAAAGATTCATTTCAAGAAAATAATAGGAAATGTGAAATAAATTGGCATATTCTTACGGCGATCAACAGAAACTATAGGGCTTTCTTATCTTACGCGTTTATCTCAGTTATACGTTTTACTCCCTGACAACCTTTGACGGACCATAACTTGACTTCTGGAAATCGTGTGAAGTTCATTAAGGTGTCATTTTAATCCTTAAAGCATGGTCTTTGCAAATAATTAAAAAAGTGAAAATGACAAGAGCTGGCATTTACTGCTGCTTTGGGCTGGATGGTCACATATATAGCAGCTTCTAAAAATGTGTTTAATGTTTTGTAGGAAAAATTTTGTTTGGAGGCGGAGTATGATTTCGCCCATAGCGTTGTTATTTTATATAATCTTTGTTTCAACATTTAATGAAAATTCATTATGATGAAGGGAAATTGTGTCCCTCAAGAGCTAACATTGGGAGCTCTCAAGGTCCCAAACAAATTAAAGCACACTTAATTTTGGTATCATTAGCTCAAACTATAGACCTTCTGCACTGTAACTTAGTGTAAGCTAATATAACTCCTTACTGGTTGGACTAATATAAAACTCAAAATTCTACCTCGGTGTTAAATGTTAATTGTTATCTTATTTTCTTTTATTATTGGCGTATATATTATCAATTAATGATGAGATGTATACTTTTTAAATCAGAAATCCAGCCAAATGCAACATGCTACATGTTTAATGTGTTGGCACACTAAACAAAATGATCAAATCTATAAAAACAAGTCAGGGTAAATGGGTTGCCTCGAATTTTTTAAGCAAGGTTCAAGGTTCTTTATTTCCATACATATATTACAAGAAACAAATAGATAAAATTAAGAACAATAATATATGGAGGAGTGGCCAGGAGACCAATAAAGTTTGACCCTGGAGAAAATATATCATGTCAATAGCAAAAAATAGTGATCAAATGAAACGATATCACAGGAAAGAAAAACATGAAAAACACAAACAAAATAAGACAATGGACAGGCTCAAATTCAATCATATTTTTGCATTAGGTTACATTTGAGTGTGTTACGAAAATGTTTTACAGTTTTGCATTGTTTTAATGTTTTGGGGAGTGAATTCCAAAAAATTGGTCCGCCCGTTCTTATGCAATGGTCTGAGAAAGATTTCTTATTTCTTGTTAAATTATAATGATCAGAGTGTCTTGTTTTGTACTTGTGAATGTTTGATCTTTCCGTAAAATAATCTCTGAAAGCCATAGGTAGTTCATCTATAGAAAATCTATACATAAACACCATCAGTGATAGTTAACAAGTTGTAAGTTGATAGTTAAGCAAGTACAATAACTTGATATTGAAGTTATATTTATTTACAGGTAAGATGAATGAAAACTCATATAAACTAAGTACATTTACTTAATATTGTAGGTTAAAAAACCATTAATATGCACCATTTAAAGTCCATTTTGTCATTAATTGATCAAAATTAAGGAAAACAGAATACAATTTCACCTCTTCTTGTGGAGTGGATTTCTAGAATGGTTTTGTTTTTACAGTTAATGACATTTTTACATATAATCAATAATGTTAGAATAGAATCATAATGTTCATTTTTTGAAAGCAATGTCAATCTCCAGGAGGTAATTCATGTAATTGGTTTCTATTTCAACTGCAGTCTGTGCAAAAATAATTGATCACGTTCGACGACCGCAATTTGACATGAGTACATGTATAACTCCACGTTGCCAGGGAAAGAAATATGATACTTGATCATCTATCACAACATGAATTCATAAACAATTCTTGCATTCTTGCATTGTGAAGGTAAATGCCTGATTTTCTTAGAAACAAATGCTACTTGTTGAATATTTTTCATGCTCTTCAAATATGGCTCTCATTTCAACTATTGCGGGTTTTTTTACTCACTCGGTATATTAATAAACAGGTTGAAAAGTCTTCACAAATAGAAAAGGATTTTAGTAACCCCATTCTGAAGTAAAAGAAGGTGTTAGGACCTTCCCATCATGCCTTGCTTCCAATGGGAATTTTTATATGGGATGTTATAAGACAGTGTAGGGATGAAACATATCTTAAATGAAAAATTTGGATGAGGTCTGCTAATCGCTATGTTTCATTCCTAAACCCTCTCATTAAAACCTCTACAAATATCCCATTGGAAGCAAGGCATGATGGGAAGGTCCTAGTATCTGAAGTAATTACATTTTTTGCTGCAACACTTGTTTCCTGTGTCCGTGGTGTTGCATTTAAGTGGGTATTAATCAGTATCTTTTAATTGTCTCGTTGACAAATTCATATATAATTTGAAAAAAACTGGGTCAAAATTCATAGATTAGACAGAAGCCAAGTGTAAATTTCACACTTCAATCAATGCAATGTAATATTCACCATAGTTGCATTGAATGACTTCAAACTGTAACTTTATATTAGAAAAGAAAGCACTTAAATTAAAGCTTCACCTTGTTCTTCACAATATAGTTATCATTGATAACTTATGAATATTTCTGCTATTTACAAAAACAAACATGTGCACAAAATAATTGTAATTAAAGGTGTAGGTTCCTATTTTAACATGTGTATGTTCTACTGTTAACTGATTGACCTTGACCTGTGTATAAATTTCCTTAATATAATTTCTACTATAATTTCAAAAGTTTATTCTGCTATGAACATTCAATTGGCTTCAGTCATCAATGTCTATGCAGCTTTGAGAATACAAGGGAAAACATTTTTTGCACTTTATTTCATCAAAATACGAGTCAAAATGGTCAAAAGAATCCATCTGGAGACCATAAAAATGCATGTGACTTTGATATCATATCTTCCCGGGCATATCTTCCAATTTTTGTGCTGCATTTTAACATTGGCGTAGCCAGGGGTCGGTGCGGAAGGGCGCGCGCACCCCGGGGTCTACAACAAATAAAAATGTAATAAAGAAAAAAAGAAATAAAAACAATCGGAAAACAACGGAAAAAAGAGCGCAGTAGTCCTAATTACTGCTAATAATACATTTGGCGACCCGTCCGATAGGCAGGTGCCCCTAGCGGCCCCCTGGACTCGTCGCCGTTTTGGACTAAGAATTATTGCGCACCCTGGGGAAGCCAATCCTGGCTACGCACCTGTTTAATGTGTTACAAATACATCACTTTGTCTTGAATCATGAAAAGAAATGACTTAACATTTTTGTGATTACGCATGATACACAAGTCATAGTGGTGTCCTCCCCTCCCGGGGTCCATGCTGCTTGAGCTAGATGACCTAGATAGATGTGTAAACTTAGTAGTTTTAACCGCCCCAGATATTGAAGATGAAGACAAAATGTTAGATTGACAGGAAATATTGCGATGGATTACTTTTCAAAATTTTTGATTTGATGTTAAGTCGACTCGTTAAAGATTATTTAAATGTAATCAAGAGTAACTAATTACTTTGTCTCTGATTTCAATTTCACACTTGTAATCAAAAATAGGCAAGATGTTATAAAGAATAAAATGATAGTGACAGAAAAGACTTTGTTGTGATCATACATAGAATGCCTTATAATTTAGACTTGCTGTATACAAATTAAACTCAGATTCCTGTTCAAATACCACACCAACTCTTCTAAAATGTTCAGCCTGAATGTGATTTAGCTTCCTGTTTCTATGATAGCAAACAATGACATTGTAAACATCTTGTCCCATGAATCAAAAATTTAATTTTGTTCAAATATATGTTGCTCATTTAAAAAAAAAATGTTGTAGCAGAATTAATGATTACTATTATTTTGTTGTCCATCTTGTGGGACCTAATTAAGGTGTTTGGTCCATGGGAGATCCGCTAGAGCAATTTTTGTATAAATCGGCATGAATGATATTTTATCGATGTAGAACCGATTTTTAAAATAAAAATTGGGGGGTACGGGACTTGTTTTTGTATGAGAGTCTGTTTAAAAACACCATTTTTGGAGGTTTTGGGGGACAAATTAGTACAGGGGTCCATGGGAAATGTGGCAAAAGTGAAATTATTTAGTGTTGATTCAAAAAATCTACTAGAGTAATTTTGTTAATTTTTTTATAAAAGTTGCGCACAAGTATGTTCTTTCAAATAAAAAAATAAAAATTGGGGGTCACGGACCTAATTTTCTAGAAAAATACTAAAATATGGCCATTTTTAGCTTCAAAACACTACTCAGAGAATATGCGCATGCGTATTGCGGGACTAACCAACTCGGAAACTGGCGCGTACTGGTACGCGTGAACGGCGCGTGGACCAAACGCCTTAAGGAAGACATTTGGCATTTATAGCTACCATAGATAGATGCTTTGGCTCGAGTTATCATTCCATCGGTCTATCACAATAAGTACCGTCACCTGTTTCTGTTAGATGCTTCATGCCAAAGTAAGATTCTAAATCAGGGATTCTCAACTACCAGTGTATAAGTTACTTGTGGCACAAAAGTGGCACTGGAGAGAATTTATATTTTCTAAGCTTATGTTTTTTCTTAAAGATGGCCCCTTCCCTTAGTAAGCAGACTTTTTTGTCACACAAAACAGCCTGTCCTAGGATCAAGATTCTGAAGTGGGAAACCCAGGAGGGGACAGGCAGCTTGTCGCTTCCTTTCTAGACAGAGTTATGATGTAAATGATCTCATGATAAGCTTAAATAGATGGTAATCTCCTCTGCCAGGGTATGATATCACAAGACTGCTGTATCCGAGATTTATTGTGTGTACCCATAATTACTTAGGAAATTATTTTCTTGCTGCTTGATATTAAATTTTTACAGCTCATTTGAGGATGTTTCATACATGAGAAGAGGAAAATGAACTTTATCAAATAGAAAATGGTGAATGAGATGTTTTCATTAACACCTAGACTTTATGGTGTGAATATAAAGGGTGAAAAGTCACAAATAAATGGAAAGTAACAAATTTCAAAATTGAGTTTATGACATATTTTAATTTACTAGAATATTAGCTTTCGAAAGATATATAATATGTCACACTATCTTTCTCCATTCCCTCTTTAGAGATCGAAATACAAGGCAGTTCTATATATATCGGGCAATAAAAATTAGCTGCAAATCAAATTCAAAGTTACTGATTACTATAAAGTATGATAGCAAATATGGATCAATATAGCATAAAATAATTGCACTTCCTGCATAATTGACCTTCAAAACTTAAGATATATATAAACATTTATGCACAAATACGTCAAAAAAAACCACGAAATTGACATTTTCACCATATTTGTACTTTAGAGGGCATATATTCAAAATCTTTATTCGCAACTTTCCGCTCATTTTGCTGGAGCAACCCACATACGCATATTCTTTAAATATTGAAATAAAGTGTGCCAGTTATTATGTATTATGATAACATAATTGTAGATAAGAGAAAGGAGATGAGTCTGGGAGAGGAGGTAAATTAGCTTTGGGAACTGATATAGCCTCTGAACTCTTATTTATTTCTCAGAATATTTTAAGATATAAAGGTTAATTTTTCACAATTACACAAAATATTGTTGTTGATTTGGCATACTATCTGTAACAATTGTGTTTTGAGAATTTTGAAATTTGAGTTTTTATAAACTGCAAAAATCTATTGACAAATTTAGGAAGGCCCTCTTTCTTGTTCTTCACAATATAGTTATCATTGATAACTTATGAATATTTCTGCTATTTACAAAAACAAACATGTGCACAAAATAATTGTAATTAAAGGTGTAGGTTCCTATTTTAACATGTGTATGTTCTACTGTTAACTGATTGACCTTGACCTGTGTAATGCCTTTTGGGTGGTTTCACCCTCAGTTTGCTTCTTATTTACTCTTCAGAGGCAAAACAAAGTATGCAACCCTGGGGATGAGGCTGTCATGAAAATGCATAAGAAATGGAAAATAGGTATACCAGTTAACTGTACACTTTTTGCTATATCTCGAAGACTATTCGGAATTTGGAGGTGAAATTTTGGATTTGCAATCAGAAGAATATGGGCTTTCATTTGACATTAAAAAATAAAATACTCCCGCTTGAGCCCTGGGGATGAGAATGTGATTGAAACCTACACCTTTAATAGTTTAGCAAATACATTACCAGCCAATCTCATCAGTGATGAAGAAGAGTTCCTCGGATGAGGCTCAAAAATCCCACTCACGTAAGTGAATTTTCATTTATTGTTTGTGTGAATCAGTCAAAAATATTCATACAATTTTATCCTAAATTATTATTTGACATACTAGCGCATAAGCTACCAGCTAACATACCGTACTTTTCTATATGGATTTTTTAAGTTCCCGTTTAGAGGCACCTCTGCTTCTATATAGAAAAGTATGGTATCTCATGATTTGACATACTATCCTATGATATAGTGTAAATCAACATACTGTATCTTCCCAACCATCCATTGTGTCAAACGTTATTTTTGTCAGATGTAAAGAATGGAAAAAGATGCCTAATATCATATAATAAATTAAAATTTGGGGTTAAAACTTTTGTTAAGAAAGATATATACATTAAGGAATTAATATGTACATGTTTTGTAAAAAAATAAAAGACATGTACAAAAAACTGTCATGAATGTATCACTATGCTCTGTGTATATTTAAGTACTACTAAGTATATGCAAACCACACTACATGTATGGCATTTTAAAAGCTTCTGTGGTTGCTCTTTTGAAAACAACTGGCTTTTTTAATTTCCTGATTCAGACCAAATTTTCACATTTAAACAAAATGTGAACAATCTGTTCACATTTTGTGGCAGGTCACATGGTTTCCCTATCTTGTCTTAGATGATCTTTATTGACAACTGTCTCACTATGGGTATCACATTTGATTAACAGTTTCCTGTGTCTTGTTTTTCTGTTCTCATATATTTTGCTCTCTGCGACCAATCCATACAACATTCATTGCTGATAATCTGCTGAATGGGAATGTGTCGTTTTTCTTTCTTGATCTTCACACTACAGGTAAGTCAATTCTTTGTTTTATCTTGGCTAAATAATTAAGCTTTTGGACCATGAACACTTATTGTATGGTATAGCAAATATGTGGTTGTCCAGTCCGTATGAGCCGTAAATGCCAGAAACTTCATTTTGCGCTACAGGTGAAAATACATGTCAAGTTCGTAATTTGCCAAAATTGAATTTTGACGGATTCACAATCCTTGTGCTTACTATAACTAGCAGCGAAATTTCATTTCAAGAAAATGAATGGAAACATGAAATAAATTTGCATGTTTTTAAGACAATCAACAGAAATTGTAGGTCTTACTGATCTTTTTAAAGATCAGTAAAAGATCAGTAAGCCCTACAATTTCTGTTTAAAACGCATTTATCTCAGTTATACTTTTACTGCCTGACAAACTTTGACAGACCATAACTTGTCTTCTGGTAATCTAGTGAAGTTCATCAATCCTTATAATAAGGCCAAAAAAAATGTTTGTTTGCCCTCCGCGACCGACCCTAAAAATGCCAAAAATTTGGGTCGCGATTTTAGTTTATTTTTTTCCCTTCAAACATGTAAAATATGAAAACTCAATATTTTCGATGTAAAATGTAAAATTTAGCAGTGTAAAGTCACATTTAGTAGTATAAAACGCATATTTCCTCTAAATAATGACCCACAATTTTTGATTAAGCCCTGCATTGCTTGGTATTCACGATAAAATCCATGGAATGACATCATTCTTTAAAATATATGTGAAGAGTGAAAAAAAAAAAAAAAAAAGATCAACCGACCGACTGACCCAAAATTTTAATTTTTCCACCGGAGGGCAAACAAACATTTTTTTTTGGCCGAATCCTTATAACGTGTTCTTTGTAAATATTTAAAAAAGTGAAAATTACAAGAGGTGGCATTTTTGGCTGGTTTGGGATTGACAATTACATTAGAAATAGAGAAAATTTGCATAGCATTATATTGCTAAGCAAAATGTGGTACAACATTTGACCATTGAATAGAAATTTTGATAATTGACCAATGAGGTTTGATTTATTGTCATATTCATAAGCTTATTTTATTTCTCAAACTGTATAATCTATAGCTAAATCATGGTTTTAAAAAACAAAACAAAGTCTGAAACTGACATATGAAAGTCTGGTTCATAGGATTCAGGAAACATACCGGCCATTCTCACGAAAATGGCGCCAGTAGCGATATTTCGTTCTTTGATCTGAAAATCTCTGTGTTTTGCTTAAAATAGGTAAACATGCTCATATTCGTGTAGTACTTGGTGAGCTCTACGCTGACATATATAGTTTTCTATACTTTGTTTACCGTTATCTTGGTCATTTTGCTATCAGGAGACCCCAAATTAGGCAAAAATGGCATGTCTTTGCAAGAGGCATCTATTTTATAGTGATAGATACATCATAAAAACACATTTTCTTGTTCATACCCGTGTGGTTTATTTCTCCAAATGCATGAATAATATCAGATAATTACCAATTTTGAAAGTTATATTTCCCAGTAAGCCACAAAAAAACAGTATAGGGTTTCCGCGAAATCAGTGTATATTACGTTATCCATATACTATCTCGATTCCAAAGATCACAGTGAACTGCAACCATAAACCTTTTTGCATAGCTTGAAGGCTAACATATGTGTACATTTGTAAATCATAACATTAAAAATGTTTGGTCGTAAGTGTGGCTTTTAAAAACAATTATATTCCAAATTTATTGCGTCCGTTTTAAGCATGTATATTACGTTATCGCCAAATCTAAATTATGCAAGAGTCTATACAACTTTTATGCATATCAGGCCATAGGCCCTCACCCCCTGATCATGTTTAGCCAAGATAACCAGCATTATATGTGACCATCTTAATTTTAGTGATGGAAAAACATCAAAATGTATATTACGTTATGTATATTACGTTATCCAATGCAAGAACAAAAATTATGAAGATCCTTAAATTTATTTCTTATGTCAATTTTAGGCTTCTCTGAGTTGCTCCTCGAAATAATTAAGCAACATTATTTTAACTGTTGCCATAAAAATGACAGGGCAGGCACTTGTTTGACAGCTCTTCCTATTCTTTTATGCTAAATTTGAAAGTTCATGTATAAGAATATAAGAATAGTGGTGTTCATAACTTTTGTGGTTCCATGATACTTGATATACTAGCTAATAAAAAAAGTTAATTGAAGACGTTTTTATGAAACTTCATTTTTTCGATTTTTCTAACTCAAGTGGAGTCATTTTCGTGAGAATGGCCGATACACTCCTTGCAGCTAATATTACAGACATCTCAACTGTAATATGGGGATGTCTTACTCTGTTTGTGAATAACTAGACTACTCTTGGGTCTAAAATTGAGTTATTGGTATCAGTGAATAGCTTGTTTATTCCTCTTAATATGTTACCAAATTTGTGTCCGTCTAGATTCAAAAGTCCAAAAACATAATATCCTACACCAGACTCATTAAGAAACCCAAAATTTTGGTTTTTATTTTATTATACCTCAAAAACAATTGCCAGACCTATTCACTCATTTTCAAATTCATCCGGCCTATTTGAAATTTCACTTTGTTCTTTTCAAATCACATAAGTTTATGTGTCATATATCGCATCACATCAGGTCATTATGAAAACGAATGCAATTTGAGTGACAACTTAACAAGTATTAACACATTATTAATTTCATGTCCTCATAATTAACCAAATATTTGAATCAGTCACTCATAATTTACACCGGCGCTGGACACTAGTCACTTAGGCCTATAGCTTATAAAATTGACACAATTTCATTTCCTAAACCATACTAATCGGTTCCTAGTTGAGGCTGGTTTAATAAAAACCTAATTGACTAAGAGAAAGGTCATTGAATATTGCCGCTCATTTTGCTGGAGCAACCCACATACGCATATTCTTTAAATTTTGAAATAAAGTGTGGCAGTTATTATGTATTATGATAACATAATTGTAGATAAGAGAAAGGAGATTATAATGGTACTTTTCAAGTTGTAGGCCTATATATATTTATTTATTTTGTAGATATTTTCTGTAAAGTAAATAGATCAAAATGCTTTCGCCTATATTTATAAAATATGATATTTTGTATAATGACTACATGCATGTTGTATTATAGTGTTTGGTTTTGTCTTAAAAATTAAGACAAGTTTAGTTGGGTAAACGATTAGGATTGTATGCATATGGATGTTGTTAATTACCAAAGTAATTATATATTCATCGTTTGTTTGGGTATAGATATTCAAAAGGTTGAGTGAGAAAATATTTCAAAATAGCAACTTGGTTAATGCCTTTTATTAACACCTGTATTTTTTAAATATTTAGTTGTCTACTCATGTTATTTTTGTCTTAAAAATATTGTTCTACTAAAGTGCATTGAAGATTTATAACAATAATATTGTTTGTCTGACAAATACCTTGAAATTGGAGAAATTGTGTGTATTAATAAAATGCCCTTATAAATGTGAAAATTTTACATCTGCAAAAATTGTATTTTATTTTAAGCCAGTGCATCTGAGGTTGTTAGTCAGTGTTTTTAAGCACATGATAATTGCTTTACACATCATCACGTAGAATGGGAATGAGATAGAACAAGGATGAACAGAATAAGTCGTAAATGGAGATGAGTTGACTTGATATACGCAAGGTTGGGATGATGTATGCGTGTGCAGTGGTTCAGTCATAAATACGAGTGCATGTATGGATAGTAAAAACTGGTGTGTGTATAGTACGAGAGGTCAATCAATATTTGATGACTACGAAGTCGGCATCTTACTAGACGAACACACATGTACGTATGGATATACACATAGTGTGAGCGCACATACTACCTTGATTTAAAAAATTCTCACTTGCTGCGGCTTGTTTGTAATTTGAGATACTTTGGCACACGATTTGGTGTGATGTATGAACATTATGGATTGACCAGAGCTCTCTCTGTTGTAAAGCCGGAGGAAATAGCTTTGACGTTTGACGGAATCGATACGGGATGATTTGTGCTGAGATAAGTAAGGCTTACTTATCTCAGGATTTGTGTGTGAGATAATCTGGCTGTGTTTTTTACTGACCCTGTTAGCAAAGGTTATAACAATCTGAATCATATTTGTTTGCATCTAAACTGTCTAATACATTGAGAAGAATTCGTGAACTGATTCCATTGATGGACTAGGATGTTCAGTATCATCAATAGATGCTAGAATACTGTGAAATCGGATTCATTTTGGTTGCCATTAGCAACCGCTGTCTGCTGTCAGCAGCCTTGGGAGGTGTGGCTCCTTAATTTGTTTCTTCGGAGTACATTTATAATTGGAATTATTACAACAACGGATCCTAAAAGAGTGAGTACATCTATACAATATTGCTGGTGGCAATAAGCTTACTGATTTTAAGTCAATATGCAACAAATGGATGCATTTTCTCATCAATTGTTGATTTCCAAAATTTTCTAGGTTCAAATTTTGTTAATTGATTTAATCTCAAGATGAAATTATATGTGGGTTGTTCTAGTAAATCAACAATTAATAAAACTACTTACAACTGATTTTTAATTAACATCAGATATTGAATACTGAGTTTTAAATGCAACCGTATGTCATGATTTGATTAGACGATTAATTACGTTTTGCTTGGGAGTACTACTGCAAAGCTAATATTTGTTATTGATCTGATAATATTATGATTTATAGTCATTGGATATATGAATGGATGAAGGTGCAACATAACATTAGTCTAAATTTATATGTTTATAGGATCTGATGTGTATAGCCAGGAGTTAGGTTCCAGTTTTGAAGTAATGCTACATACATTTATCACAAATAAGTTAATTTGAAATTTAACATTGATATTAATGGATCTTAAAGGGGATTTGGGCATGTTCAGCATCATCCCCAAATATTTTGAGATTTTTGCACCATATGAAGTATTAACTGTAAGAATAACAGCATGCAAAGTTTCATTGCCAAATTCAAACCCTATATATCAAAATATTTAGATATTTTATTTTTGATTATCATTGTCGACAACAATAAATACTACGTACCCTATAGTTGAATTTTTAAAATTGGCCTTCAAGGAGATCTAAATTATGCAAACTCAAAATTTCTTTTTATTTATCTGCAATCTATGATGTGAAAGGAATGTTTTACAAACAAATATTTGGCTCTTTCTTGATATATAGCATCAAAT